>JAQBSW010007412.1:0-40974 GCA_029291075.1 Eudiplozoon nipponicum | reverse complement strand
ATTATTATTATTATTATTATTATTATTATTATTATTATTATTATTGTATTATTATTATTATTGTGTGTGGTATTATTAATATTATTATTATTAATCATTATTATATCTATATTATTTTTAAATTTATTATTATTATGAGTAAAGTATTATTACCATTATTAGAAAATATGTCTTTACATTATTATTTTATTATTATTATTTTTATTGGGTAAATATTGTATTAACATTATTAAATATAATAAAAACTTACGTTATTATTATCATTATTATTATTATTATTATAATTATTATTGTTGTTGTTGTTGTTATTTTTTGTTGTTGGTGTTGTTATTGCTGTTATTATTGTTATTTAATATTATTATTATTTATAATAATAATACTAATATTATTACTATTAATAATAATATTAATATTATTATTATTTTTATTATTATTATTTTTATTATTATTGGCGTAAGAAATTTTATTACCATTATTAGAAATATAATAAATATTTACATTATTATTATTATTATTATTTATATTTTTATTATTATTGGATTAATAAATGTTATTACCATTATTAAAAATATAATAAAAATTTACATTATTATTATTATTATTATTGTTTATAATTTTATCTATAATTGGTAGAGTATTCTTACCATTGTAAAATATAAATATTTAATTATTTTTATTCTATTATTATTATTGTGTATTTTAATTTTATTTTTTTATTGTGTAAGAAATATATTGTAGAAATATAATAAATATTTACATTATTATTATTATTATTTTTATTTTTATTATTATTGGATTAATAAGTGTTATTACCATTATTAAAAATATAATAAAAATTTACATTATTATTATTATTGTTATTGTTTATAATTTTAGTATTATTGGAGTAAGAAGTATTATTACCATTATTAGAAATATAATAAATATTTAAATTATTTTTATTATTATTATTATTATTATTTCTAATTTCATTTTTATTGGAGTAAGAAGTATTATTACCATTTTTAGAAATATAATAAATATTTATATATTTATTATTATTATTATTATTATTATTATTATTATTATTATTATTATTATTTTTAATTTTATTATTATTGGATTAAGAAGTATTATTACCATTATTAGAAATATAATAAATATTTACATTATTATTATTATTATTATTATTATTATTATTTTTATTATTATTTGAGTAAGATGTATTATTACCATTATTAGTAATATAATAAATATTTGCCTTATTATTATTATTATTATTATTATTATTATTGTTGTTATTGTTGTTGTTGTTGTTGTTGTTTTTGTTGTTGGTGTTGTTGTTGTTGTTTTATTATTGTTCTTTAGTCTTATTATTATTATAATAATTATAATAATTATTATTTTTTATAATAATATGATTATTATTACTTATATTATTATTATTATTAATATTATTATTAATAATAATATTATTATTATTATTATTATTATTATTATTATTATTATTTAAATAATGATTAATATTGATAATTGACACATAATTATTTGTTCTCTATTGGACAATGTGCCGTTTGAGGTTTGTTTAAAAAAAAATAAATGACCAATTGCTGTTTATCTAATACATTTATTTTTTTAACATTAAGTGGTAGACTCTACGCAATTTAAAAATAAAGTTTCAACAAAAATTAACCATTTTCGAAGCGGTTTAACGAGCTGCGTATAAATATCCGATAGCACACTTCCACTAAAATGTCTTGTTGTTTCTTCCAGTCTGTCTAGAATTTGATACGCACTCGTGCGTTTGCAATATGAAAAGTGTTCTTATGAAACTCGCCCAGGGTTATCCAAATTAACTCAATCAGAAGCAATATTTTTTATTTGGAATCAACTCTAACAATTAAATTTTATTTTATAAATATTATTCTGTAATTATGCCGCTTGTAAAATTCTGAAGTTAATTTATAAACATTATCCATTTAATTCTAACTTAAACTGATATACACAAATCGGAATGTGAACCCATAGAAATTGTTGCGCCTACAGGGAAGAGTTCCTTTAATTTCAGACAGGTTTCCAATTTAAATTTAATTAATTGAATGTCATTTAATCGATCTGGCAACTTTATTGATTGGCCAATAGAATTTTTTGTACAATATCCTTTTTTCCATGGATAGTTGTCAATTGATCCGATTGATCTCCGATTCCAAGTACCCATCGATTTTGTCTTCTTTTTGGCTGAGTTCGGTTTCGGCCATTGATTCCAGAGG
The DNA here is from genome assembly GCA_029291075.1 of Eudiplozoon nipponicum. NCBI lineage: Eukaryota > Metazoa > Platyhelminthes > Monogenea > Mazocraeidea > Diplozoidae > Eudiplozoon > Eudiplozoon nipponicum. Next base: position 38,725 of record JAQBSW010007412.1, on the reverse strand, counting down.
CTTCAACATCGTTCAAACAATCCACTGGAAATGAGGTATGATCTTATCTTCGAGGGCTGGCGACGAATCGATAAAGATGCATAAATCCGGCTGCAATTTGTTTATCCATAAAGCTTCGTATGTGGCTAACTCACTTTTGTTCGTACATTTAGTCATTATCTTGAATGCTACGTCCGGAGAACGTACATGTCGGGTTTCAACGACGTGTTGCGCAATTGCAGATGTGTATCCACCATTTGATTTAAGACAGGTGGTTAAGTTGCAATGTTCTCTCATTCGAGTTATTAACTTAGGCCAATCGACCAGATGGTTAATTGCTCGAATAAAAGAACAAATGAAGAAGGCTACCGATAAAGGTAGCCGAAATATATTAAAGAAAGAAAACTACTGGAACAATAAAAGCTGCGTTAGTCAAAACGCAGATCAGGTAATTACTCGAATAAGTATATATTGCAACTTAAACGCCTGTTTTAAATCAAATGGTGAATACACGTCTGCAATTACGCTACATATCGTGGAAACCACACACGTATGTTCAACAGACGAAGCATTTAAGATAGTAGATAAATAAATTGCAGCCGGTTTTATGCAAGCAGAAGAAGCACGTTCAGGCATTGTGTTTGAACTGGAATTGATGCACGCCATTGATTGGTTGTTCTCTTATTTCAATTCCTCACCATGTTTATAATTTTCTATTTTGTTTTGCCTTTCAAATTATATATAAAGAGATGTTCATTTGTAGATATTCGAATGGAATAAGAAAAAGAAGCGACGTACCAACCTCAATAATTACACGGCGGCTGAATAGAATAACTAAGGAAAAATTTTCCAGTGTTAAAGTTAATGTCTCATTTATTACACAGAGAATAATATTTATTAATTGACGTTATTCCATGAAATAATTTTTTTGCATATATAAATATAAACAAATTAAATAATTGCAGAAAAAAATGTATATATATATATAAATATATATATATAGAGAGAGAGAGAGAGAGAGAGAGGGAGGGAGAGAGAGTAACCATAAAATATTATTAACCGTATGTAGATTTGTATCTATCCAGCTTTATTCTGCAGATAAACGAAAAGTTTCGTTACTTTATCGAGCAAATCTGAACATAATTTTCGAATTGTGCTAATTTTTAATTGGTATTCAAGTTTACATATTTTTTCTTAAAGAAAGGACGTTTACTTTGACTTTATTTATGAATTTGCTGCTGTTTCTAGTAGAATTGCCGTTACTTTTTATTTTAATGGCCGCCCATTGTGCGTTCAACCTTACAGTTCAAATAAAAAGGTTTCATTTTTTGAATGGCCGATAAACACACCGTTATTTTGCAAAGCGCCGATATTTAGGACATTTTTGCTGATAAACATACCACATATTTTAATTTCCACATATATAACATATATTATAAAATTATATATTATAACCGGTAAAATTATGCGCCCGAAATTTATCCCATAATTGACGTGAAATCATTTCGTTTCTATTTAGTACTTTGATCAATTTCTTCCCGATCTATTGTTTTTATAAAATTGCTCATCTTATACTGAGGTATTTCAGTAAAGGTTTTTGGCATTAAACAAACACCACTGCCATTATTTTGTCATATTTTCATAAAATATATGTTAATTAGCGTAATAATTAATTTGAGCCACTGTAGTTTACTATTCCCAAGAAGCGCCTAAGCTGATCCTCTCCAAAATCACGTTTATAGCTTTAAAATTTTACTAATTGCTACAGACCTACATGCTTTATTGAGACGAAGAAATAAATTAGCGTAATAATTTAATTAGGCCACTGTAGTTTACTATGTTACACAAACAATTCAATTTCGCAGTGTATAAATTAGATATTTACAATTCACTTCAAGAATATAGCAAGTCAAATAATCTCGTATACCTGACTAACAATCTTCATAAGACAAATTTCCAAGAAGGAAACGAACACAATTGAATTGATAAATAAATCTACATTCAGCATTACAAACATTAAATTAAAATCCGCATACATTTATGTCAATGAAAGTCTAGCCAGAGTGCAATCAGTAGTTCTTCCACACAAATAACCCACACATATCGCGTACCATACTCACGTTCAATTCTAAATATCAAAGTTTAAAAGACCGAACATTGTTATAACAAACAAGAATGGTAAATAATTAAATCAGGGTTGCGATCGTGGTATAAAAAGCCGACCTATTGTGTACATACATTTGTCAATATAATCGAAGAATTTTTTAGTGTATAAAAGGCAATTCATTTAGTAGACCGGTTTTCATCTTACTGGGAACTCATAAGGTACTGTCCAGAATTTGCTTCCGACAATGCTCAAACCCGAGCACATCTGCCTCGAAATCCGATGCTTTAACAACTGAGCCACGCTGCCGCTCATTAGTTAGTATACAACTGAAAATTATGTGTAGTATTCGGCAGGATGGCTCAGTGGTTAGAGCACCAGATTACGAAGCAGACTTGCCGAGTTTCATGCCCTGTCGGCGCCCAAGTCTGCACAGTATGTGATGAGTTCCTAATGGAGACTATGCCGGTCTACTGGATGAATTGCTTTTTCCTCAATATATAATACTTAGTTTATACTGAAAAATATATTTACATAATGGATCATGTAATTACATTAAGATTACAACCTTGATTAAAATAATTTTTTTCGATTATTGTTTGCTCAAGCATGATAAGTATTCTTTGTTAGGTATTTAACTTTAATGAAACAAAATCTGTCACATCAGTTAAGATTAAATCTGCGTACGGAGTGTCAAGGAAAACTGTTGTGTCCACCTATGTTTGATGTTCCACGAATTTGTATGTCGTCAGTGTTTATTATTAACGTATCGTCTAGACGAGCCTTAATTATGCCTAACTCGTCCGTTAAATTCTTCATTTGAGACGCCAGTGCCTGAATCAACGTTTCGACCCCATCAGAAGACATAATTATTTGTGCCATAAATGCTTTATTTTTACTCAATTATATATTGAATTTTGCACGCACAACAAGAATCTATTTAATAAAACAAATTTACACATTAATTAATATATGTTCACATCAGCTCAACGTCTGCTTTTCTCATTGTGCTGCCTGCTTACTTCTTATCCGGGCGCTTCTGCGAGGAATTTCTGTTGAAATAATGTCTGCCCTAGATAAGACCTTTTGCTCATTATTTGTCTTAAAGGTGGCTATTGCCACAAAAACATATAAGAGATAGGGAATGGTGCGCGATTTTTATATTCATTTAAAAATATATTTCCGTCAGTCAGTACTCAGTTATGGCCTTATAAGTAAAAATTAATTTCCAAGCGTATCAGAATGTGTCGTTTCCGTTAGGTTGTCTAGTTAGAACGCCTGGTATGAAAAATTATTTTTTTGAACAAACCATCAATCATTGTTTGAATAAATGAAATTAATGGTTTACAAAATCGCTGTTAACTTCATAGAATAGTTCATATTAATATAGTCAATTCTGAAATAAAACTGACGATAAGACATGAAGAGAAATCGTGCAGGCGGAATAAATTTATAGCAAACTCGAAATGAGACTTCAAAACTTTAATTTCAGCAGATTAATGACTCAGATTTGACTTCAACCAACTTCTTCTTCGTTTTTCCTTTACAAGTGCCCCGACCGGTTCATCTTTCACGCAAATTGCCCGGGTACTCGTCGACCAAATTAGAAATGATATCTCCCCGTTGAATGAAATTCAATATAAAAGTTTGAAGGGAAAATATTGTTTTTTTATTTCTTAAAGTAGACGCTTTATAATATTGTTTATGTAGCATTGCACAAACCCGTATTATTGGATATATACATATTTATTTACATATTGCACGGCTATATTTAGGGACATTTATATTTTTGTATGTACATAAAACTGTTTTCAGTTTAACAGTTAATTATATTGATGTTCGTTATGCTAGATTAAGAAAATTCTTCATTTTCGTAAATAAGGTTATTGCGATGAAACATTCATTTGGTGTTTGTTTTAATTCTTCACCTTAATTAAACTGTAAAAAGCTTGACCATGAGAGGGTTGGTGGGCAGAAAATCGTGATTTAAGCTCACTTTGAAGATCTTTTTTTGTTTTCAAAACTATTTCCAAAGCCATTAAATATGCATATTCAACTCTTCATCCAACAAGTTGAGTTAAAAAGTACTATGACTCGGAATTGATTCCAGCCAACTCATCCTCTATATTTTCTTTCGTAGTATTGCGACAGATTCATTTGTTTTCGGAAAAGGAGATTCTATAAGAATTGATCGAGACCTTGTCGTTCAAATTATAAAATACTTTCCCTCGTTGAAAAAAGTAAATATAATATTATGTCGTGAAAAATATTGTTTTTTTGTTATTAAATTGAGCTTCATTTAAAATTATTTATATATTATTCCTTAATGTTTAAGCTATGTCAATCCCCCATTAGACGATTCTCTAAATAACTGTACCACTTTCCTACGTCATATTAGTATTGTTATATAAAAAAATGTAATAAGTTTTCCAAATAATTTCGGAACATTAAAATTCACCTGTAGAAATTATATTATCTTAGTCAGTTCTTCTTTTCAACACACAGTCTGGTACACTCTAATTATTAAAAAGTTGGCTGTGTGCTTACTAATGATTGATATACGTGGACGTGCTTCAGAAAATTATTACCTAGTGAACATATCAGGCTAAAGAAATTTATAATCGATTTATCAAAAAAATCCTTTATATCTTAAACGGAATTATTAATAAGCTATATGTATGTCTGTTTGTTTTTAGTTTAAAATTCCCAAGTCTGATTTCAATAATGAGGATGACAACAACCGAACAAAATAATCAAAAACAAAATTCAATAAACAACCGCTAAATTAGAAAACGAGTAACTTCGTCACGCGTTCATAAGGCCACGTTCAAAAAATTGGCCGTTTAAAATGTCCAATAAGTTTATGATATGTATAACCAAAGAATGTGTTAAAATTTAATGCATTTTTGAATTAACAAATATATGCTACCTTACTGAGTCCTCAAAATGTATGATGCAACGAAAATGCATTTAGCAATTCTAAAAACAAAATACATTTAACTTCAAATATGCGTCACCCTTTCTTTCAAGGTTTATTCTTCCTTGGTGCAATTGTAATTAGCTGATTAACTCTGAATACTGGTCTAATAATGTAACGGTTCTTATCATTGTATCAATTTAGATTTAGAGCCTAATATCGTTATTTGCACACCACATGTTTGCCCCAATTTAATCTTTAAATAATCGTAGATTGCGCCCACATTAAAGAAAATCATCAGTTTTTATGAGAAAAAACTGAAAAGCCATTGTAAAAAAAATATACTGAAAGAAAATTAAGCCAATGCCTAATAAGATTTACCAGAATTAAATATATATTTTTGTTAAAGTCAAAACAGAATAATTAATATTAAATTATCAATTAGTGCTTTAAGGATAGTATTTACTGCGACTTTTCAGAATATTTAATGTATATATGTATGTATATATATATATATATATATATATATATATATATATATATGTAAATATATATACCGAGTCTGTAAAGGATACCAACACTATGGCTATTGTGTCAGTACTCGATTCCAAACTCATAGTACCGCAAACTACAGGATATTAACACTATTGGTTATTGGTCAAAATGAAAATCTTAATTCAAACAAAGGTCAAAGCCCTGCTGTGAAAAAATTACGCTTGATTGACTATGAATAAATAAAACAGAAAATGGTATTGTCAATGAATTATTCTAAATGTTTATTGTAATTAATTTAACAAGCAGATCACGAATAAATTTTAATGTTAAACTAAAATATTGTTCTATAAATGTAGAAATAGAAGTGACCCTATGGACGGTGATCAGATTTGTTATTGTAAATTTTATGCACATATATATATATATATATATATATATATATATAATTTACTATCAGCAAGCAAGGTCAAACACCCACTTGACCAGACTTAACAAACTTTCGGGTTGACGACAAAATGAGAAAAAATCATCAGCATATACAGTTTCATGACTATTTTTAATAGCGACAGAAATTTGAATACAATATGAGCATTCTAAACTGCATTCTGCACAACATTCGCTGTTACTAAAAGGAAAGAATGAAATTGAGGAACAAGGCGAAACGTAAAACAACACTGGGGGAAAAAATTTGTGCACGTAACAGCCAACTATGTGAACAGTTGGTTAACTCTCAATCCATCAACACCAGAATGACCAGATCTGAGAAAACACTTTGCAATATAACGAGAAAGGTACCTGCAAGCAAGCAGACACAAACACAGACACATTTAGGCATACACACTAACTAATCAGCCGAAACACGAAATAGAGGTAAAACCCAGTCAGACTAGTTGCCACCCACACAATCAATTGATATCCAATGATGTAAATAAAAGAAAGAATGAAAATTAAAGTTTATCATTCTCGAAATAAATGGCCATTATTCACTTTGTTAATAATGTTTTTTTCTTTCAAAGAAGAAATATACTGTGATATATATATACCGTTAGACAGTTATTAGGAAGAAAATCTCTATCATTGCATAGATTAAATTAAATTTGTTTTTGAATATTGTCAGTTAGACCTTGGTAAAATATTTTGATTAAGCTTGACTTCACAAAAAAGCATAAATTACTAGTTAGGTATTCATGGTTCTCTAAATGAAAGAATAAAATTCTGTTGGCATTTAGTTTTATTAATTAACTGTCGTCTATGGAATATGTGTTTTTCTTTCTGGTCCACACCAGACAAATGATAGGATGCCATACACCCAAAAAACAGGTAACATAAGACACATCGAATTACTCGCCAATGTTAGAACAAACCTGCGTTACATTTAATAATAGCTCAGCAAAATCCAATCATTTATAAGGTGAACCATGTATAAAAAATTGGAATTTTTATCTTTTTATTGTTAATTATCATCAAAACTTTTTTCTTTTTATTATATATTTCAGAGTGTGTATTTAATCCTGCAATGCAAAGCTCTGTTCCAATTTTATACGTCTTTCTTGTTTCTGTCAAAGTGAAAAAATAATTTATGGTCGAATGTTTAAATTTCATAAAATATCAGCTAAACTGGCTAAATTTTCGACTAGCAAAGTCCTAATATTTTTGACCGGTATCTATGCAAATTCAAGATTATAACCTGCAAAATAATTTGACTGGGCAATCAGAAGAACATGCTCTGATAGCGAGGTTTCTCCGTATTCGAATCTTGAAAGAGAATTATTCCTGAAGGTAAACGAGCTAGGCGTATCCGCTATCACGGATATTACGACTCCCATGAAAATAAGAAAGCCAGAATTCAAATTGATAGAGTGCAGTTTCTTCGATACTTTTATGGTCATAAAATCATGCAGGTTGTTATTACAACCACAGCTATACTCGCTCTACAGAACAAAGCACCATACAGAAAAACTAAAATGTTAATACTGAAACTTTGCCCGAAAAAACAAAAAGGTCTGGTGTAAATTAAACAAGATTTGCCTCAATATCTGTCGCAGTTTGGGATTTCCTGATTTTCTTCCTTGAGTTGTCGCTTTGCACTATCAGATCCGCAAACATCCGATTGGTCCGCATTTCCAAGTTGGCATTGAGTTCGTCTTCGAGGTGGCTGGTTGCAGATTCGTGCCTTTCCTCCGAAGGCGTGAACATCGTTCACACACACCACCGGAAGCTTAGATTGAACCTCATTACCAGTGGTTAATATGAATGATGTTGAAGAAGTCGTCGGAGGAAAGAGACGAATCAGCACCCAGTCGCCACGAAGACAAAATCGACGCGTACTATGAAATGGAGATCAATCGTGGTTTTGCGAAACTGATAGTGCAAACCGACAACTTCGTGACAGAAACTCGTGGAAACTCAAAATGCCAAAATAATGTTTTGCATATTATTTGCTAAATAAATCAGCGGTAATTCAGACACCAAAATAAACTGTTGATTTAATTTTCACCGAGGAGTTCCCATCTCCTACATGCGCCAAAATATTTAAGAAAAGGCAAAGAACATGCACATAATCTACTCTTGTCAGATTATGGGGTTACTCTTCCCGCCTTGCTGGCCAAATTCCCCACAATTACATCTGCGACGCCGGCACGCAAGAGCTAACCTTGTCCTCGGAATCTCAGTAATTCTTGTCGTCGTTATTTGATAACTTGTGCAACGCAACAACGAAGAGATACGCAATTCTATTTGCCGATTAATTCAATGAAAACGTCTTAATTATACCCTGTACGTGTGTGGTAATGCGAGCGTTCCTGGTTTTTTCTTATAAGCAAACGTAGCCAGTTTTAAATTGGAGGACCCGTAGCACGTAGGTCTAACAACTATCATATTGATTGAAGCCGGGCGAAGAATACCGGTCTAACTTTGCTTTACATCGGTGACGCATTGCCAATGTCAATTTAAAGTGAACGAATTCGGTTAAGTTTTTCCGATATACGAATTGCTCGGTATTTATCCATAAAACCCCGAAAAGACCACAGCCATGCGCGTTTTACGGACAGCGTTTGTTGCCAGGTTCTGATGAAATTTTCGAATTAAATTTAGGGATTATTACAAAATGCCCGGTTGTGGAGTTCTACTGAGTCTACCGGATGCTACACCGGTTATTGGGCTCCTACAAGCGAAGGTCAACCGCATTTGCCGGGAACCTAGTCCGCTCTACCTGTTTTCTACTATATTTCCAATTGTGTGTCTATCTGCAAGACACGACAATCCTCTTCGTGAAACGTCTAAAGCTGTTCGTGTGTCCGATACAATAGTCATCATACGCAAAAGCCACTCAAGCGCTTACTATTGTTCGCCTTCCTCGGGTTGCTATCCATATTAAGACACCAAGATTGTGGCCGGCTCATTTACCAAAAGCACTCCATCAGCGACTCGAAGGTGATGTGTGCCTAAAAGACACCACGGATCTCGTTATGCGTGGTCTAGAGAGTTTTACATTGTTTTTTGCCCCGTTGGCTTAAAAAGTTCGTAACTGACGTGTGCTCCTCTGGAAATAAGACCGATGTTGACGTTTTATTTGGTAGAACTCCCCTTAAACTTATCGCTGACGTAAACGCTCGGTTTCTATTTTCGAATGAAAAAAGAATCGATTGCTAAATTACTTTCCGTCTGAGTATGAAAATAGTCTCCAAGCCTGGTGTATTTAGAAAACTCCATACAAGTTGGCGTTCCAAAACATAATAGTTAAACGTGCCTTTTGAAGCCACCGTTCAAAACCTCAACATCTTCACATTGGGGACCGGCGTCCATGTCAGTAAAAGATTGAAAACTTTGCAAATTGCATTGGCCCAGTAGCGGCAGCCACAGAGTTAATGAATCTGGAATGCGATGAACCCCTCAAGGCATCGGCTATCACAATTTCTAATTAAATAAGAAAATCCTAAATCAAGTAAGCAGATTATAGATGATAGGTATATTTACGGTAATTAAAAAATGAAGGAAGATTGTAGAACAGGAGTCATACTCATTATCTGCAATGAAGCACCGTAAAACTGGAAAATTAATTTTAAAAAACTGAAACCGGGCACGAAAAAAATAAAAAACCCCAGCATAAATTTAAAAAAGGAATGTTCCTAATTTATGCGAACATTTTTACGCATAGAATATTTATTTAATAAAACTGTGGCAATTCTAAGAAACCAGTCATTATATGCCAAAGTAAATTTAAATTTACGAATTTCGCTTTTAGAGGAAGGAATTGATACATCAGTTGTCGAAAGGTAATAGAAATTTTTAAAAGTTTATTTTAACTTCGATAAAATTTTTCCCAATAAATCAACTATTATATTGTTATTTAGGTATCGATATAATTTTATGCATATTTTCCGCTCATTTCGTGACAAGGGGAAAAATTGAATTAAATATTATTTCTAAATTTTATTTGTTTAGGCGGTTAAGGAATAAATTACAAGTGTTTATACAAAAACTACACACGACGTTTCACTTGGTCTCTTACTTTTGACATACTTAAACGTTGAACACATCCATCAAAATTTAATTTTTCTCGTCCCTAGTTCACTTACAGTGAAGGATTTTATTGCATCTACAAACAAACTTATAAAAATTGAATGAAATTAAAATTTTGGCCCTTATATCTTTGGTCAAATGTTAAAGTCGAATCTGATTGGTTGCCTTTTATCAAACCGTAGATTTTGTCACTGATTCTGTCGTCATCAGTCATTTGTTGAAAAGTAAATGAGAATTATGAAATAGATGACAGATGCAACCGCAGTGCAATGACGGAAAACCTGCTTTTGACAGAATCAACTCAGCAATGATTCTATTCGTCTAAACTCCGCGTCTACAAACGCCATAGGCTAACAGAAGTGCGCATGACAACATACAGCATTGCCGATTTAATCTCAGCACAAATTGTGGCTCAAGTCTTTTGAAGAGCCAACAAATTTTTCTTCTGCCTTGTATTCAAGTTGATGCTTTTGGATAACAGTTTTTGGCCTCCTGTAGAACTACCCTTTTCCGAATCATCAGGGAAAATTTTACTCACTTCAATTATAACGAAATGTGTCGATCATAAGGTATGGAATACAGTTTATCGGCAAGGTTGGTTAAGTGTCAGTTGGACATTCGACAGTTGTTGCCATAATGACCACAAACGGGATTTTCTCCTGGGGCATTTGGTTTAGAGTCTTCGATCTACTTACGTAGCGGCCACCATGCATTTTACACAACGTTTCGTGTATTTTCTGCATACGGTCCCTCATCTTTGTCCCTTCCAGCTTAAAGTTACAATTAGACATCTATAATCCTGTAATTACAAGGTAGAATTATAGGTATACATTGGCTTTATCTGAGTATATACGTGATTGTTATAAGCTGAACTGCATAAAATAACAAATATGTTTGTATAAACACATACCTTGTTCATTTTTTATGAAAATTCGGCAAAATATGTGGCCAATTTGTATCGTTTAAACGTAATTACTTACGATTTAATTGGCTTTAAGTAAACGGCAAAAGTTTGTTTCAACATTTTATTGACAGCTAAAATGTAACCCATTTTAAAATCAATTTTATCATGTTTTTCGTAGACATATCGAAAGGTTATTAATTTAGATAATAGGAACAGTTGTTCCTTCTCATCATTTACATAAGCTAAAATTTAACATTTATGTATATATTAAAAATGAAAACTGAACATTTAATTAAATTAGAGATAAAAATGAAACAGAGAGATGTACAAAAATTTACATTCCTAAAGGCTCCATGTCCATCGATTACCTTTGCTAAGATACTTCGTGCTGTAGTCGAGAAATCGAGGGAAATTTGTCTTTTTCGAAATTGACTGACATAAGCCTATTACAGAGACAAGAGTTCCCCAGATGCGGTCCATTATGTCATTGATCAACGCTCCGCAGTCGGAACGAACTAATTTTTTTGCTAATTGTACAACCAATAGAGCGATAGTTTTGCCATGTTGTACGACGACTGGTTAAACACAATGGGATTGCTGTTTACTTCAAGCTAGCAAACTTAATTTAAAGCATTTTTACCACCGCCCGCGCAATCATTGGTTGTTTAACATTTCTGCTTGTGTGCTTGAGGATAGGGAATATGAAGTTTATCATGAATAGTAGAACAATACAAAATATTAGAAAAAGCATATCTGAAACGAACCGTTCAATAATTACAACTTTCAAATCTATCACAGCTTTGTCCACAAAATGACGCAACCAATTCCCGTAATTGCTACACAAACTGCTAGTCCGAACTTGTTGGTCACATTGCATGAGACGAATTAGAAAACGTAAATGACATTCAGGCAAATATCCTGAGGTGAAAATAAGAAAAATTCCAATTAAATTGACAGTTTAAATTTAGAAACCGAAATGAAGTCAAATTTATTCTCAGGTTCGCTCGCATAGACGAATTTTGAGGAAGGGAAGTATTTCTTTATAACATGCTGACGTAAAAGACGCGTTTACGGTTGAAACACTCGCGGATAGCTTTCAAAATTAAATAGGCAAAATTATGGTGAATCTATTTATAAATGTGCCTAATTCCATTAAAAAGAAACATTTTCCATCCTAAACATGTTTTTTCTGGCTCGTTCTCTTTGATGTTTAGTTAATAATGAGTAATTAACGTATTGTCTAGAAAAAAATCATAATTTCAAATCGTTTGAACGCCGAGCAAACTCACAATACCTTGTGCAATAAAATTTGTCGTTAATCATTTCTGTAGTTGCATGGCGCTCAATCACTTAACTGAATAAAGTTTATTGACGTCATAAAATGCGAGATATGTTTGGGCGAAAATCAGAACAATTGATTAGAAAATTATTACGTTAATTGTGTTCAATGTGAATCAACCATTTAATATCAGCATCAACACTAGCCTAAATGAACAAATAGTATGTAAATGCACAACTTATTCGATATTAAACACCTAAGCAATTCAATAGCTGGTAATTCGTGAAGCTTAACAAATTAACTTATCACGTCTGATCTTAATAATTGTGTTATCTTTTCGGAAGTTACAACCGGTGTCTCCCAATACGGCGTCTGTTTTGGGTGGCAATAAAAATGATTTTAAGTATTTTATTTAACTCTAAAATAAGTCAATAATAAATGAAATACATAGAGTAATGAGGGTTGCAGGAGCTTGGATAGGTATAGCACATACTTCCTTCATTAATATGTACTTAAATACAGATGGATTGTTTTTTTATGTATTAATTAATTGAGTTATTAATTCTAGGCGGAATTATCATTAGGAATTACAGTTTCCGTGTAGCAAGGCTACTTTCATGCAAATAGAGGATTTTGTTTTTATTATAATATCATGTTATCCAAACGGTTATATGATAAATAAATTTGTTCAGAATATTACTTTTAATCAAAGTTGCAATCGTAATATAAACACCTGACCCTTTATGACATACATTTGCCAGTTGTCATAACGTACTGTCCATAATTTGCTGCGGACAGGGCTCGAACTTGGGCATGTCTGACTCGTCATCTGGTGCTCTTACAACTGAGCCACACTGCCGCACACTACAAAATATTTCAGTTACATACTAAATAATCAATCGCGGTATATAAATTAAAATTTTGAGTAGTTTGCGGCAGGGTGGTTCTGTGGTCAAAGCACTTGATTCCGAAGTAGACGTGCCCAGATTCGAGCCCTGTCCACGGTAAATTCTGGATAGTAGGTGATTAGTTCACAAGATGGACGAAACTGATCTACTGAATGAACTGCCTTTTACACACTATACAATTCTTAGTTTATACTGACATATGTAAGTAATTAATGGGTCAGGTGTTGATATCATGACCGCAACCTTGATTATAATAATTGTTATCACCACCCGCGCAACCAATGTTCGCTTCATTATATAAATGTTCATTTCTATTCCGCTTCCCCATGCAGTGTGGTTTCTGTTCAGTAATAACAGATTAGGGATGGTTTGTTGAAACTTTGGGTTCAAATGGATGCTATATGAGCTCCACATAAAAACAAAAATAGAATAACCGAGTTATATTAATTAGTATATAGCTGAAAATTGTGTGTAGTGTGTGGCAGGATGGCTCAGTGGTTAGGCCGCCAGATTCCAAAGCAGACCTGGCCAGGTTCGTGCCCGGTACGCGGCGAATTCTGACCAGCACGTGATAAGTTCGCTGCAAGGACGACACTGGTCTACTGGATGAATTGCCTTTTCTGCACTATACAATTCTTAGTTTATACTGACAAATATATGTACCTAATTGGTCCGATGTTTATTTCAATTTCGCAACCCTGATTATAAGAAATGTTATCAACGCCCGCGCAACCAATATTCGTTTAATTATATAATTGTTCAGAATATATATGCATGAGCTATACAACCAAACTAGTTCCTGTGATATTTACTCCCAATTAAAATATACACATTTTTTGTTTTTAATTTGTCATTTAAACCTGGCATTCAGTTGTAATAGCCAAATTAGACAATCAAAATGAAAAAAAACTGCAGAAACGTAAACTCAATTATAAATGTCGGATCGGCTGAAGAATTATGGAGTGAATATTTGTCGTGAAAAAGGCGATGCTGTTCGCTTCAGATTGTTCAGTTATTTGTTATATGAATGTCATAACATTGACATTTGAACATGCAAATAGTATGCGATGATGTATTGCGCAAATTACAAATATTTGCGCGCTCGACTACTTAAAGTTGTTGGAACATAAGGATATCGGTGGATACATTTAGCGGCAAAATTAGCGGCCACCGTGCATTACATCATCTTATTCTATTGCAAAATTATTGAAGGTGTATAATTTACAGTACAAAAATCTCTTTTAATCTTCTTTTTTCGGTCAAATTTTTGACAAAGTATATTTCGAATCAAAATGTTAAGCCACTCGGACACACAATTTCCGTTTTCAGCTGGCACTTGAATTTAATTTCCTTCTTCCAGGTGGCAAACAGATACTCACTGCCAGGCCTTCTGGGTCCTCATACACGCGATATTTCTGCGGTCAAAACGGTCAATTTATAATGAGTGCTTTAATTGAGAAATTAAATCCTAAGAAATTAAACAATAAATGATTTCTCGGGAAGTGGTAAAAAATTTTCAAATCAACCTTACGTGTTCGAAGTAACCACCAATCAAATTGTAATTAACCATTCGAAAAACAGCCCAACAAAACTACCGTCATTCACACGCATTGACGCATTTCGACCTTCCATGATCATCACCAGAGTACGAAGGTAAAACTGACTATCGAGGATCAAATCGCATTGAATGTATATAGAAAACAAAATTAGACATGCGGCTCTTATCTCGAGTAATCTCGCATAAATTTCACTTGATTGGAAATGGTGGCTGTACAATTTCTATGAAGTTTACGAACATTAACTGATTGCATACTTCGCCACAAATTAATATATAGGCAATACAATTAAACAATAATTAATTGCGCAGGTGGTGGTAACAATTATTTAAATCAAGTTTGTGAGTTTTGATTTGAGAAGTAAAACGTGTATTTATGCATACATTTATTATATAGCATATATATACAAAATTTTTTATCAGAACAGAACTCTTCTGCAGTGTTTGGTAATTTGAAATACAAAGGAATTACTTTGTTTTCAATAAACACATCATGCAAACACAAAAAGGAAGCGAGAAACGTATACATGGAAACACAACTATACAAACACACACGCGTGCGAACAAATAACTCAACAGTTTATTTTCAAACTATTTATCCTACGCTTAAAGATGCTGACAAAACAACTTCCGCAGTGCTTAATTATTTTTCGTAGTTTTTTTTGAAAAACATTTGGCAATCCTCCTGGTTTGGAATGCAATAATTTTGCACAATGTGTTCAGTTATTCGGGAAACGTACTCCTATTTGCCATACGTGGTTAATCTAAAATGCTCTTGAGCTCGCTTTTTTACTTATCAATCAGTCTGATCTAAATCGCACGCCGAGAAATTGCGTTTATAGGCGTGTGCAATTAAATCCAAATTAAAAAGAATTAATTCTCCAATTCTTCGGGTCTATTATTAGCGCGATCGTCTAGCTGAAATCAATTGATATACTTATCGGAGCTAAAGTTTCGGTATCGTTTACAGGTGCGATTTAAATTAGGAAATGATCAGTTTTTGTATACCGAATGGGCAAGAGAAAAATTGGCATGTACGAATGAGGTATTTCCGAAATTGCGTCCTCATGGCAAACAGTCCTATTGAATATATTGCTGAAACTGTACATGGTCGCTAAAAATTGTGAAGAAATAGTAACAGACGTCTCATAGAAGGCAGCGGTAAACTTGGTTAAACGAATCCAGGCTATATGCTTCACAATCAAAACGATTGCACAAATTAGGAAAAACATACAAAGAGGAAGAAAATTTTCGGCATTGGAAAAAACGCCCATGCAGTCTCACCAGACACATTATAATTAGCATTTCCTATGCGCATTAACACATATACATGAATATATTTCGGATGGCCCCACGCAACGTTCTCATCGATGGTCGTACTAAAATTCATTGACACATGGAGTAATATAAATATATATTTGCGCTACATAAGTTACGCTGTTATACCGTCGTTATTCAGTTGCTGCATAAAATGTGCTTGGTGTTTATAGCAAGCTTGCAAACTTGATTTAAAGAAAGTACCCGCATTTTATGATAGCTGCGGTATCACCGCGTAAACATTCATAAATTGAAACCACGAAGTTCAGTGTGCGACCCATATGCGAGTGTTTGCCTTTCAAGAAATAAACATGGGCCTAATGGTCGATTTTACACTTAGTTGCGATCTGAAATATTTGCGAGCTTGAGATAAGCACCAATAACATTTTTTCTAACCAGCCATACAATATATAGCGAAACTACAGTCACTGGCACGATCCGACCTACCGTGGAAATCATCAACGTGTCATGATAAACTGGTTAGCGAGGATGAAACCGCAATTCATATGCAAGTTATGCAAATTATATTTATTTTTTTCTGATACCGTGTATTTTGGTATGGCAAATAACGAATAAGATCTCTTGAAAGAATTTTAGTTTAATATCAAATTAAAATTCAAATTAAAATTGAACTGGAGTTTAACAAAAGCTCGCAAAAAAGATTTAAATATTTTTATCACCATCCGCTTAATCAATGATAATATATATTCATTGTACCCTTCTTATGTTTTTGCACATAAGAAGGGTACAATGAATTTTATTAAAGCTCGCATTTCAAAAGATTATATATATATATATATATATACATATATATATATATATATATGTTTATATATGAGCAAGAATGTGATTTTTCTTATAGAGGCAGCTGTGCTGCAAGACATTTGTTAAGATCACCGTTGCCCAATTAACAGAACACCAAAGATATAGAGGTACCTCAATCTCGGTATACATTTACCAAAACATATTTAGTCAATAGATGAGCAACTCGAAAACCAAAGATATCATTAGATTTTATATGATAGGAAGCTTTTATACAAAAAGGACAAAATAAATAAGCATATAATTTACTTTGAATTAGACAAAAATCTATCTATATATATATATATATATATATATATATATATATATATATATATATATATGTATATGAAGGCCGATAATGCCCATTCTATTTCAAGAATAATATGAAACACTTTAATAACTTATCTATCCTGTGCCTACATTTTGAGTATCCATTTAATTAAGTGGGTTACAACTAGCCTGCTTTTCAATAATATTTCTATTTCTTGAAGGCGGTTTATTGCTGGTTGAGTCCTGATTTCATGTATGCGTGCAGAGGCCATTCTCATTGTATCGGTGTGACGCTTGAGATTGGAATATTTTTGCCTAGATAGATGGAGATTTTACTCATTGTTCGCTTTGTTGGCTGCTACATATACAAATGCAAACAAGAAGAGAGTGTGAAATAAGGGCAAAAAACGCAATTGTTTGGTTGTTCCCTTATATTACACTTTCTCCAGGTTTTCATTTTTCTATCTTGTATGACCTTTAAATTTATACATAAAGAGATGGCTATGTGTAGATACTTGAGAAGAATATGAGAAAAAAACGGTTCTTGTATCTGATAAAATTATCGTAGGAAAAGTGTATTCCTGTAACGATAATTGCTACTAAAGTGTCATAAGTTTTACGACACAATGTGATAATATATAGATTTTAATTGCTACATTACACTATATTTATATTCTATAGGTAAAAATACATATGTGAAAACGAATATCATTGTACAAGTCTGGTGTAAAACAGTATCTTCACTCAATATTCTGGAATCTTTATTGCTATTTTCGTGTGTCCAATCATAATGGTAGGTTTGCCGTAATTAACAATTTCATAACCAAGTCTATATTGAGATGTTGTTCGACGATTGATTAGATACAATGGGATTGGTGTTTACTTGAACCTCGCAAAATTGATTTAAATAATTGTAACCACCACCCGCGCAATCAAAGATTGTTCAAAGGCATTATCAATATATAAGTGGTGCAAGCTGCAAAAAGTTGACGTTCGTGACTGCGTAGAAATTGTGCAGCCGTCATTTCCAGTCAAGTAAAATGTATGCGTGACAACTAGACGTGAGAGCCACCCGCCTACTTTTGCAATTTAATTTATATGCATTGCGGTTTGATCCTCGCTTTTCAGTTTACCGTCGTACTCTGATGATGATCATGGAAGGTTGAAAAGCGTCAGTGCGTGCGAATGGTGGCAGTTTTGCTATTTTGTTCGACAACTGGTTAAATACAATGGAATTGGTGTTTACTTCAAGCTCGCAAACTTGATTTAAAAAATTGAATAATTTTTGCTCTAAAAGAATTGACTTGTAGATGCCAATACAAATTATCTTAACTTATAGTTAAATCATTCATTTTTCTACCTTATTTGCAGGCAATTTAGGCACAGCAAAATTTAGCCGGGGTTATGCAATAACTGACTAAGCAAATCAAATTCCCTTTTAGCCAATGAGCAGTCAGAAAAAAGAGAGCATATTTGCACAAAATTGAAAATTTCTATAATGGAAAATAATTTACTTTCTCTATGGATTTCAGTGCGTTTTTGCATTGTAAGGAATTCCATTGTAGATGCTGTAATTTGCGATATATTCATTTCATAGGTAAATAAAAGAATTAGTTTAGCTAACTATGAATTTGTCAACTTGGCCAGAATGCATACATGTATATGTAAGCGTACACGTGTGTATGTATGTCTCTTTTGTTGTTTTAAAATAAAAATATCTGTGTGAATAAGCAAAATATATTTTAAATTTACATTACAAAACTGCCTTTATTTGTATTTTGAGGAGATGTGGAGAATTATATAATGGTTATTTCTCTTAGTTCAGCGAACACGAACAGCTAAAGATTTTTTAAACAGAACACATTACAGGTGTAGACAGGCACACATACAATTATACTTTAGGCACGATAATTCGGTACGAAGTCAGTGATTTCTGTTAAGTTATACGAACATTGTTTGCGCGGGCGGTGATAAAAATTACATTTAATCAAGGTTGCGATCCTGATATAAACATATAATAAAATAACGGGGCAGATAAGTAGAAAAAGAGACAGATTTCAATAAAAAAAATGACGAAACGACCACACAAGGTGGTACACAACTGAGAACTGCATGTGATGCTCGACTTCTGCGGCTTAAACGATGAGTGGACTCATCCTCAACAAAATGCTGTTGAATTAAAATCCACGCCGCGAAATTTCTCGCGTTTACAGATAATTTCCCAATACGGCCGAATCTGGCCTCGAAGTTGAGTTGTCTTTGCTTTGTAATGCAAATTGTAGTCATTACCAGCATTTTAAATGTTCAAACATACATACATATATAGAACTAATTAACAGATGTCATGGTATTCTAATTCAAGTCCACTTCGCACTATGTCCTTATATCAGTTTTATTGGAAACGTTTATTGTGAGCAAGTTGAAATATTAGTTCATGAGTCATACTAACAAGGACCTACCTTGCATAAAGCTTGAGTAAATTGCATATTTCTGTTTTATGCTCGGCCAGGATTTGAGTGACTTCAAACCCAAATTCCATCTGCTCAATTGATGGCAGTAAAAGTTTGGGCATGGAATGTAAACGTGGTCAGATATGGAAAAAGCATGGTTAAGTTTGACGAATTACCATGTCTGCCACATGCAATGCTTTAATCACTAGAACTGTAAATAAATGCGATTTTTTTCTTAAAAAAGTCATTTTATATGGAGGTTGTTTTGTCAACAAAAAATTCTTTAAAAAATGAATAATTGATGGACGTAAAAACAATAACATAATTTAGATCAGTGGAAGTATTTCAGAAATTGTTAATAATTTTTTTTAAATTGGACGAAAAATGTCAAAAATCGAATTCTTATTATATACAATACACTGGCCAAAAGTGGGATGATTATGCTGAACGACAGTTTAATGTAAAATTACACAATAAGTAGCCTCAACGACCAATAAGACAAATGTATTTCCTAAGAGTTTTCAACGCATGGAGCCAAGAAAGGGGGTGTCATTCGAGTGGCATTTTGAAAATGAATAAATAGATGTCCGAAAACCAGGACAGTCCATCATTTCACTCGGGTGTTCGATGAGCCCATAGCCGAGGCCTCTACACGTTCATCGCCAATTGCTTCATCATAAAAACACCGACCCATTATGCACACACATTTCACGGTAGAAGCTAAGTATTGTATGTACATAATGAGTCAGGTGTATATATCAAGATCGCAACCCTAATTAGAAGTATTTTTATCACCGCCCGCGCAACCAATGTTATTTAATTATATAGCGTAACAAATTTTACTCGATAAGTGAGTTGAAAATGTGATGACCAAAATTATTGACTGCAGATGAGGAATTCACAAAAAAATGTTATTAAAAAGATATAAACTGGAAGATATAAATTATAGCACATCAGGTTACATATAGAATGTCATAATGACCTAGGTAGAAATGCAATGGCTCGTCACATAAAAACCAATTGATTTCTGCAAATGTGCAAATTTTTCATCTCAACGGTTTACCGTGAACAATATTCTAATCGATGCTGTTATAAAATTGTCTCTTCCTCGCGTTCAGTATGTAGGCGTTGAAGATTTCCCTGAGGGCAGATTGGTCGATCTCGTTTAATTATTCGTCAATCGAGATTTTACTCGGGACAAATTGAATAATTTATCTGTCGTTTTTGCATATTTTTGTCTGAAATTCGCATATCATAAATGTAAGTTACTTCTACAGGATTCCACACCTCTCACTTTAGCTCTGCGGCTGCAATGTCAAGATTCTGACTTAATTGACAGGTTTATACAAGTTGGTATGTGTATCAATAAATCAAACAAGAAGAGTGACGATGTGAATACGAGAATTGCACAAGTTTATCTATCCAAAATTCATGATTTATAGTGAAACGCAATTCTTTACCTCTGCCTCAAAGATTGAATGTACAATATACACGTAGATGCACGTTTGTTATTCAAAAATATAGCATGGTCATTAAGATAGGAAAATACTAGTCTTACAGGTATTTGACCACCGCTGTCTGAGAAGCATGGCTAACATAGGTTGCCCAAAAAGAATAAAAAATGTTGATATGCGTAGGCGTATTATTGATTTAGCTAATTAGAGCACCTGTTATAATTAAAGAAGCATAGGTTGCGCAGACGGTGATATCAGTTCTCTATATAACGGCTGTGATCTTGATATAAACACCATTCCTATAAACGTCTATCAGTATATACAAAGCATAATTTAATGCAAATTATTTCCGCCCGCGCAACCAATGATCTTTTAATTATATTAATGTTCAATAAAATACCACAATCCCATGTTTCTGTTCTATAATGACGAATGCGGGGTGGTTAGTTGGAAAGTTATGTCTGAAGATGTGCAATATAGGCTGCGTTTGAATGATAGGCTAACCGAAAAAGAACATTATTTAGTATATATAACTAAACATTTTGTGTAGCGTACAGTAGGATCGCCCAGTGGATAGAATCACAGACTCCGAAGCAGACGTGCCCAGGTACGAGTCCTGTCCGCGCCAAATTCTGGACAGTACTCGAAGTGCTTCAAATAGAGTCCAAAATTGGTCCCGGAAGAACTGCCTTTTCTAAAACACAAAATACTCATTTTATGCTACCAAATTTAAATATAAAAGTAGTGTGGCTTATATCGAAATCAAAACCGTGACTCAAATAAGAGCCCCAGTTAGACTTAGAAATTAGGCTACATCATTTGCGATGGCGCTGTCACGGCGTACATGTACCTTTAATTCGTATAAAAATATTAATAAAAAACGATTTATTTGATTATATGTAGTCTTCTGCCCCGAGAGCATGTTTCACACAAGTTCATCATTGATCAGGAAGTTGGAAACTTGATTAGGCTTTAATTGAGCAAGTTTTGTGTTATTGCACAATTTGTGTGAACAGACGACCTCGTCAAAGGGTTGTACAAAGTTTGAGCGGTAAAAAAAACAGCAGTGTTCATAATGACCTGTCGACTATTGACTAAATGCCTAGTTAGCATGGTGGTTTCTCGATGGTCGCTGGCCTCGATTAATTTCTCGCTTCGAAGAAGTTTGATTATGTAGACGCACATTTTTCTAATGAGTAGCATATGATACATGCATTCTGATTCGTAAAAACGACTTAGGCATTAATTTAACTTTATAGAGATTTCTATAGTGTGACCGTGGACAATACGGAAATATGATATTTTTCTGACGTCGATGAACACTCAATTGGTAATAATAAATCCAGAAACTCTGTTGCCTTTGAGGATTCTAGAGGCCTTGATTCAGCGTGTCCTCCAAATCCCGGGAGAAAGAAAATAAATGCTGCAAGTATCTTTTCCAACATTTTATTGAATAGAAATCGTTGGGTTTCGCGATTATCATTTTTGAGTTCAAAAATTGGTTTTCAACCGTCGCATTCACCCGATATTGTCGGGTTAGATCTATTTTTTCGTATAAAGCTCATTTAAATTTACACGGATATCAGTTGCTTGTTTCGCTAGGTAATTGGTTGTTTCCTGTGATTAGTTTTGAGAATAAAAACATATACTGAGCTAAGTTGAAAATCATGGGAGGTAAATTTTTGGATCTAGGGAAGCAACTAGAATGAATTTCAAATATCTGGAGGTCCAGTTTTTTAATGTATTCGTCTATTAAAGTTCAATATATTGCTGATCTACTAAGCCATAGCGGCTGAAGTTTAGCCTGAGTGAGATTTGATGAGTAGGAAAAATTTTTGAAATGTTCACCTTAGGAAGTATGCTTGGAGTTCTTCTAGTTTTTTAGATAGTGCATTTCATGTAGGGCTACAAATAATGTTTGGGCATTCGAGAAAGTGTCTTATATAAGTCTTCAAAAGAATAAACCTAAGCAAAGCCGTCTTCGTTTACCTTAGACGCTTTGCTGTGTGTGCAATGACGATAATACGCTGTTCTGGACGTTGTTTATTTTTAAGAATTACTCCCATATGTTTTATTATGTCTCTTTGAGAAATTAATTACCCAAGATAAAAGATTTCATCAACGAGCAAAATATACTAAACGAATGTTAAGAAGATTGATTTCAATGTGTTCATTTGAGGGGACAGGTTCTGGAATATACAATCTATGCTCTGCAAGTTTTCTTGAATATTTATCAACGATTTAGCGGTATATCTTGGGCTGATTGGATTATCTTGTGTGGTTTCATCTACATATCTTATAATGTTCTCATGTTTAATTGAATTATTTATGAATTGAAATACGTTTTTAAAGAAACGTGGTCCTAAATGTGAATCATGTGGAAATTGAGCATTGATGGGCACGGGAAGAGATGGCCTTCCGTCTAGTGTGACGACGATTTCGTGTTTAGATATTGTATGCAAAGCCTCAGAGACGGCTAGGAATATGCCAATATCGTCGTTTTATAAGGATGGAATATTTTGTATCTCATCTAACAGATAGATCAGGTTATTCATACATGATTGATGTCAAGTGAAACTATGTTGATGGAGATCTTCGAATTGAAACACATGTTTAATCGGTTCATAGATGATATTGTCCAGAACTCTAGTGAGATGAGGTATGTTAGATATTGGTCCTTAATTATGGAACTCACTAGGAGTTTTGGTTTTGGTAACAGTTTGAGACGTATCTGTTGCATTTCAACCGGGATGCTATGGGACATCAAGAACGCAAATTTAAATAAACATTATTGTTATTACCGCCCGCGTAACCAATGCTTGTTTAATTAAATGAATGGTCATTTTAATAACAATTCCCCATTTAATGTGGTATCTGTTCTGTAACGAAAGATTATGGATGGTCAGTTGAAATTTTATGGCTTACGGGGAGGCTATATAGGCTCCACCTAAAGGAGAGGCTAACCAAGACAAATTAGTTAGTATATAACTGGAAATTGTTTGTAATGTGCGACAGGGTGGCTCAGTGGTTAGAGCACCAGATTCCAAAGAAGGAGTGAATTATTTGGCCATTACCCTGTTAGATACAATTTCGCCAAATTGACTAAGGCTTAGTTATAAACCTGGATAAACTTACTACGCACATACATATATTTCCTGTTATAATAATTTTTTTGGAATGCGAGCCTTAATAAAGTTCATAGAACCTCTTCTATGTGCAAAAATAAAAGGAAATCCTTTCAGATACAATAGCCGCTTCTTTCAATTTATATATATATATATATATATATATATATATATATATATATATAAATTGAAATGCAAAACAAGATAAAGAAATATAAACATGTAGAGAATGTGATATAAAGGACGTACCAATCACATGCGTGCGTCACCTACAGTTCAAGCTCAATGCCTGAATATGCTTCTTCTGCTTGCATAAATTCAGCTGCAATTTGTTTATCCATAAAGATTCATATGTGGTTAACTTCCTCTCATTCGAGCAATTAACCATCTGGTCGATCGGTCTACGTAGGTTGATCGACAACTTGCGCATGTTTATTGGTAAATAATATTTGATTTCAAATATATGATTACTCGAATCGCCTTTTTAAAATCAAATGGTAAATAAAAATCTGCAATTGTGCAACACACTTGTTTTAAACACCACACATATGTTCTCCAGATTTAGCATTTAAAATATTTAATAAATGCAATAGCAAAAGGGTGTTAGCCACATACCGAGCTTTATGGAAAAAAATAGATCCGGATTTAGGCAAGCAGAAGAAGCACGTTCAGGCATTAAGCTTGAACTGAATGCGATGCGCGCAATTGATTGGTTGTTTACCTTATTTCACACTCTCACCGTGGTTACATATTGATATCTTGATTTGCCTTTCATTGGTTATATAAATAGATGTCAATCTGAAGATACTCAGGAATAAAATGTGAAAGAAGCAGTTATTGTATCTGATGAAATTTCTTTTTATTTTTACACATGGCAAGGTTACTACTTATTATAGATTTCATTCCTGACAAGAGAAAATGATTATATACTTTTGAGCCACTTATAATTGTTTTTCTCTATTTTGTTACGATATCCTTATTGTTCTTCTTTTTTATAGTCTTTTTGATTTAGATATTTTAATATGTATTGTCTATATATTCGCCTAACTTTAAAATAGCTTATTTCCACGTTGTATTAGTGATTACGCATGATTAATGATGAATGGTGCAAGTGTCGCTGTTGACTCGTCGTAAGCAAAGAGTAGGTGGTCTTTATGTCTAATTTGTTTGTGCGAATCTCGAATAGCGGACTCATTGATTGTTCTTGTAGTAAAAAGTTGTTCTTGATCGTCATGTGTCATTTAATAGAGGTGTGTAACATCTGTTGCTATGTCCTCATCAGTGAATACGATGTCGAGCAATATTTTTGTCTGGTTCGCTGGAACAACGTTTTAAATGTGCTATCGTTTTTTATGTTCTCAAATGTATTGGGAGTTCTCGCGTTGTTTAGCACGTCTGTCGAGAGTGCACATGATATACATGCCAACATAGATTCAAAGCCCTGAAGGAAAAGTTTTATAAAGATAGTCTCAGGATTGTGATCTGAAATATGTTTAGGGCAGAGCCTTAAGGGTAAATGTAAGTAAACTGTGATTCCACCTCCTAGGCTACGATCTCTATGTGCTCGAATTAATGTGTACTTTAAAATTTCTAATTCATATATATATGTATATATATATATATATATATATATATATATATATATATCGAGCCTGTTAAATGCACCAACGCAAAGGGATTTTCAGGATAATAAATTAAGCCTAGTATAAATATTATAATAATCTTTCTCAGTCAAATGGATTCAACAAAAGCATTGAGATATTGATATTGTCTATATCCATAATAAAAGAACTTTAATCATTTATTGGTATTTATATAGAAAATAAGAGGTAACCACTTATAAAAACACACACACACACACACACACACACATATATATATATATATATATATATATATCCATTTATATACCAATTTATGATTAAAAATGTTTTTGTTATGGATAATAAAAACAGACAAAGCTAAGAGTGAATTGGTTATGACAAAAGTGCATTTAGTATTGGATGAGCGGAAATATTAACGAATCCAGAATAATGGCTGTAGATACTGTTAGAAATAAGATTTATTAATATATGTTTATTCCATGGAAAACAGTTTTTTTCTAATATATATATATATATATATATATATATATATATATTCACATTAAAATACGCAAAAAATATATATTCATGTCCAGCATATAAAAAATTAAGCTTTGGGTATGTAAAGACCAATGGAAATTTTACGGAAGGTGCACGTTTTCATCTATGTCTTAAACTCTATCCACTGTGTCACCCTGACATACACCATACATAACTTTTAAATTTAAACTAAGGCAGCGTGTTTAGTTAGGCTTTCCTCTTTGGCATCACTTAAGAACTTAACATTTAACTAGTCACAAAAAATATGTTTTTGTAAGAATAAATAAAAACCTACCTCTGGAAGTGTTATTTAATTGAAGATAAGCACAATTAAAAAAGCATTGTTTGCGCAAGAGTTGTTATTACTTATTTGAATCGATTTATTATTTTCCGCAGCAACATTTTGGACAACTTCCAGTGACGACGGAACTGGTGTAGAGGATCAATTGCTTTCGCTTCATTTCAAAATGTTCAAATTATATTACATAATATAGATAAAACTGGATTTCCGTTTTTATTAAGCACGTCACAGTGATTCAAATAATTGTTTTCAACGCAAGCAGTGTTCTGCATTATTGTCACATAATCTGTATATCCTTAACGTTTACTATAATCGAGGTTGCGAACTTGATATAAACACCTGACCCATTAAGTACTTACATTTTGTCAGTAGAAGTTAAGTAGTTTATTATGTGGAAAAGGCAATTAATTCGGTAGACCGGTTTCATCCTTATTAATTACTCATCACATACTGGCCAGAATTTGCCACGGACAGGGCTCGAATCTAGACACGTCTGCATCTTACCGCACAAGTGCTGCAGAGTGGCTCAATGGTTAGAGCACCAGATTCCGAAGCAGACGTACCCAGGTTCGAGCCCTGTTCGCGGCAAATTCTGGACAGTTCGTGATAATTTCCCAATAAGGACGAAAGCGGTCTACTGGATGAATTACCTTTTCCACAATACAGAATACTTAGTTTAAACTGACAAATATATGTACATAATGGGTGAGGTTTTTATTATCAAGATCGTAACCTTGATTAAAATGAATTGTTATCACCGCCCATGCAGCAAATGTTTTTTAAAGAGCATAAATGTTACCTGAGGTCGACATTTAAGACAAAGTCAATAGCAGCACGTTATACAGAACGAGATAGGTAATGCGTATTAAGGCCGCTTCGATATTCTTTCTTTTTATTTTAGGGTCTATCTTAATAGATTAAACAAGTTTTAATCAAGTTTGCGAGCTTGAAGTAAACACCAATCCCATTGTATTTAACCAGTTGTCAAACAACATAACAAAACTACCGCCAGTCGCAAATACAATAAGATTGGTGTTTACTTCAAGCTCGCAAACTTGATTTAACGAATTGTTAATAGATTTTATATATTTTTGGTAATGCACTCGTCTTGTTTTGATTTCCAATTTTAAATACATGTTTGAATAAATTTTTCATGAAGGCCAGGAGGCAAGAACTCCATTTTTGCTTAATTATACGTATGAATATTTTATTCTGAAATTAATAGTTTGTCGGCTCTGTTAAATATACAAAAGTAGTGTGTACATGTCTTTAAACTGAACTAGTAATTGATTAATTGATTATGTGAACGCGCTTTCTCCAGCATTCGCGTTTCAATGCTCCTGTTTGTCGTTGAATTAGGTGTGTTTGAGTCAACTTTATAACTCTTGCATTAGAAGAGTGACTATATTATGTAACAGTTATTGCAGTCGCGTTAAGTTTGGGCAAATAGGAAATGGCCTTGTTTAACTGTGTTGTACATAGTTGCTTTATAACAGATGCACACATTAACACATTGTCTATTTCCTAACTAATATTATCGATGCAAAATAATGGCTGAACTAAAATTTACCTAACTACATAAATACCTACAGGTATGTGCAAAAAAACCGATTATAATGAAGAATTAGGCGATTACGAGGATAAACCGTTTAGCCAATGCATGAAACGTAGAAAATCTAAGGCCCTGTATAAAATCATACAAAATCTAAATAGAAAATAAATATTTACTGATAACCGTAATTAAGTTTACTAGACAGTGAAGTTTGCTTTTCGATTAAGGCATTTGAATTAATCCGAATAATATATATATATATATATATATATATATATATATCCTATATAAATCCTATATCCTCATACATATACCTCCTTAACAATCTAACTAGCAAAATCTTATCTACGTCCGATTATATTAAAAAACCGTGCGTAGTTGAAAATGCACAAAGCAGCTTCCTTTAAACGGAGGATTTGGAATTTAAAAAAAATCGTCTCATGTAAAATCCTAATTTTTGGCGGTTGGCGGGCTATTCAATGTTGACATAACTATCTATTTAAAATTGTTCCGCTGTTTTATATTAATTGTTGATTTTTCTTTCCTTCATTTACTAAACTTCTCATCTATAGATTATTAAGGGCATAATTAGATTGATAAATTTCCTTCACCTGTGGAAGTTTCCGATTTTCTTCGATAATTTATATATTTCTATAGTCTTTATAGCCCGAGCAAGGACTAAATCGGCATACTGGAGTTATTGGCTTCGCTATTTGATGCAATTTGTTGATTATACTTACAGTATATATATATATATATATATATATATATATATATATATATATATATATAATCCTGTCATATGACTTCAATCGAATATAAAATGGCAAAGTGTAACCTTGTCTATTTTATAAAGATTGATCAGTGATGTCTGGTTAGACTCCAAAGAGGTTCTTCATGAAGAACAGGATAATAATAGGATTAATTAGGTATTTGATTTCAATTTTCGTGTAGTTTACTGTATGAATCGTGTAGTGAACCTCGAAACATTTATGCTACGTTTAGCGTCTCGGCTGCAGCAATTCTGGGCTGAAATTGGGACGAAGAAGCTCGACTGAATTAATTGCCTTTGCAACCAAATGCAATGTATGGTTCACACCGAGAAAATGTACATTTAATACAAAAACACACACACACACATATATATATATATATATATATATATGTATGTATACTGATAACTAGATATCTTGACAATCATGTTGCCATGGCAAATAAGTACAACTAATTAGCACATATACATATATATATATCTATATATATATATATATATATATATATATATATATATATATCATATATATATATATTTAAGGGAAAATATTAAAAAGTAGTTAATACGAGGTGACATAAATAACTTGTATTTCAAATATTTGCAATCTTTGCATTTGCAAGACAGTTTAAAGTATATGAATCTATACCGTGCAATAAATAATGAATTTCTGTTTATTACCCACTTCATATGCATTTTACACTTTGTTGATAGAAGTGCAGTTTTTGTTAGTTTAATGCAAATGAGGCAACTTGTAATCAAGGCAATTTAACTGCAAGACGATACAATCACTGGTTGGAAATAGTTCAACAGAAGTAGCTTAGATTGTGACTCGAGTACTAAGCATGAGACCATTTTAATACCTGGTCACTTACCGTGGCAACACAATCTTTCAAGGGTAGTTCCACTTTGCATAAGACTGGATAATTAAAATTAGATTTAACTTCATCTCTAGTAGGTGATAGCTAGTCAAATTTTAGGAACTAATGATATGTTAAGCTAACGAAGCTTGATTTGTTAATAACGCGATTTATTACTTAAATGCACATAAATTAATTTTGGAGATGCGAGAGAAAGGCAAACTTTACATTTAAAAAAATCAAAGGGGTTAGAAAAAAAAATGTCAGTATGTCCTGTTTGTACATTGGTTAAAAACATGGATTTGGGTTTATCTCATACGCAGGTTTGACTTAAATATTTGGTTTACTCTTCACAAAACCAAAGATAAATAAATGGGAGAATTCATAGAAATACACAAAATTTTTCTTTAGTAGTTCTGGTGCAAAATATTATTTTTAATATCTCACAACTAGTGTTAATTAACAAAATTTTATTTCTATGTAACAGTTTTAAACTTTCAATATAATATAATTTTCAGTATTTTTTCAATTTTTAGCGGTAAATTAGATTTAATCCGTTAAAACGTGAATATTTACGCGGCAACGATAATACCTCAACGATGTCCTATATGGATGAAAACCAGAAATTCAAATTGAACTTCTATGGATTCCTTAAGTAACGTCTAACTATCACGAGGCGTCATGACGAGAATATACGAAGTACGATAAAATGTTCTCATATCCGTGGAAATCTAACGGAGAACAGTTCAAAATAGACGCGTTCATTTAAAATCGTTTTCCGGACATAGAAATTTCGGGAACTAAGTAAGGAGAGCATGAATAACCTAGTGTGCATATATATCAATGTATGCATGAGTTAATGCATGCATGTTTGTGTGAACTTTTGTATGTAAGTATCAATTTACGAATATATGCATAAAATTATGAATTTTTATATATGTACGTATGTATTGACATATATATTTATCCACGTATGTGGGTATATGTTTAGGTGTGCATGTTTATATATGTGTGTGTATATATGCATGTATTCATGAATGTATTTATGTATGTATGTATGTATTTAAACGAACATTGGTTGCGCGGGTGGTGATAACAATTTTTATAATCATATTTGCAGTCTTGATATAAACACCTGACCCATGTTCGTTTAATTATATAAATGTTCATTTCAATACCACTTCCCCATGTAGTGTGGTGTCAGTTCAGTGATGACAGATTGGGGATGGTTAGTTGGAACTTTGGGTCTAAAAGGATGCCATATGAGCTCCACCTAAAGGAAAAATAGACTAACCAAACTACATTAGTTAGTATATAACTGAGAATTGTGTGTAGTGTAGTATACGGCAGGATGGCTCAGTGGTTAGAGCACAAGATTCCGAAGCAGACGTGCTCAGGTTCGAGTCCTGTCCGCTGCAAATTCTGGCCAGTACATGATGAGTTCCCAATAAGGACAAAACCGGTCTACTGGATGAATTGCGTTTTCTACAATATACAATTCTTAGTTTATACTGACATATGTAAGTAATTAATGGGTCAGGTGTTTACTTCAAGTTTGCAACCTTGATTATAACAATTATTTGTATGTATGTTTGGTTACATACATATATAATTATGTATTTACGTGTGTTGGTATATATGTATGTATGTATGTGTGTGTGTATGTATGTATGTATGTATGTATGTATGTATGGATTTATGTATGTATGTTTGTATGTATGTATGTATGTATGTAAGTGTGTATGTATATATGTATGTATGTATATATGCATGTATGTACGTATATATGTATGTATGTTTGTTTGTATGTATATATGTATTTATGTATGTATGTATGTATGCATGTGTGTATGTATGTGTGCATGTATGTATGTATGTAATTATGTATGTATGTATGTGTGTTTTATGTATTTATTTATTTATGCATGTATGTATGTATGTATGTATGTATGTAAGTATGTATGTATGTATGTATGTATGCATGTATGTATGTATGTATGTATGTATGTATGTATGTATGTAAGTATGTATGTATGTATGTATGTATGTATGTATGTATGTATGTATGTATGTATGTATGTATGTATGTAATTATGTATGTATGTATGTGCGTTTTATGTATTTATGTATTTATGCATATATGTATGTATGTATGTATGTATGTATGTATGTATGTATGTATGTATGTATGTATGTATGTATGTATGTATGTATGTATGTATGTATGTATGTATGTATGTATTTATGTATGTATGTATGCATGTATGTATGTATGTATGTATGTATGTATGTATGTATGTATGTATGTATGTATGCATGTAAGTATGTATGTATGTATGTAAGTATGTATGTATGTAAGTATGTATGTATGTATGTATGTATGTATGCATGTGTGTATGTATGTGTGCATGTATGTATGTATGTATTTATGTATGTATGTATGTGTGTTTTATGTATTAATTTATGTATGCATGTATGTATGTATGTATGTATGTATGTAAGTATGTATGTATGTATGTATGTATGTATGTATGTATGCATGTATGTATGTATGTATGTATGTAAGTATGTATGTATTTATGTATGTATATATGCATGTATGTATGTATGTATGTATGAACGCAGGTTTGTCCAAATCATTTGTAGACAACCATCTAATACAGATGTAGAACGATTTCCCAATAGATTTGTTAAGTTGGTCGTCTAGTACAATTTATAGCCGATCGTCGAATAAAATTGTAGGCCATCGCCAAATACAAATTTAGGCAAACTCAAAATATAAGTATTGGGCGATTGCCCAGTTAAGACGTTAGACCCCCACAGAATATGGGTGTTAAGCGATTGCCAAATTGAATTTTAGACGATCGCCAAAAACAGCCGTTAGGCGATAACAGAATGATATTGTTAGGCAGTCGACCAATACTGTTGTTAGACGGTAGCCAAATACAGTTGTTTTGCGATAGAGAAATGCTATTGATAAGCGATACCTCATTTAGATGGTCGCCCAAACAAAATATTTTAGACCATTATCTTATACTTTTTGTAGGTGGTCACCCAAAGCATTAGGCGAGCGATCAACAAATAAATTTGCTATGCGGTCACCAAACGAATTTGTTACACGATCGCCAAATTCTGTCGTTAGATGATTGTCGACTAACTTTGTTAGGGTTCACTTAATGATTTTATTAGGCAATCGCACAATAATGTTATTAAGAAAACGACCAATTATGTTTTTAAGCGATCACCGAATAATTTTATTAGGGGATCATTCATCAAGTTTTTAGGTGATCACCAAATGCATTTGGCAAACGATCGAGAAATTCAACTTTTGGGCGATTGTACAAAAAACTTGTTACGCAAACTCCAAATAAAATTGTTACCCGCTCGTCCTTTTCTGTTGTTAGATGATCGTCCGATAACGTTGTTAGGCCATCTTCCAATAATGCTATTAACCAAACCCCCATTACTGTTTTTAGGCCATCACCTAACACAGTTTATGGGCGATCGCCCTAAACAAGCTTTGGACGATCGCACAATGCTAATTTTCGGTTTTGTATTAGAATTGCTGTATTATTTTTATAGTGTTAAATAATTAAAGTTATCTAAAATCTGAAACTAATTATAACGAATGGATATGTTTTTATTTGCATATTAAACTTATATCTGCATTTCGGATTTTTTAGGAGAACCAGCATAAATATCTTTTGTTAATATTAAATTTGACAGCCTCATAATATAAGAAAATAAATTTTCAAACATGCAAACACAAAAAGCTCATTAATGCAATATTATGTGATGACATTATAGTAAAAAATATTACATAACAGCTAATAATAAAAATTTTGGTATGCCATATTTTCGAATTATATTTGAAATTTAAATATTGTCTTCGGCTATTCGAAATTAATTCACCTTTGTCACATTCTCCACTTCTCTATTATAGGATAAAGGTAACATATGTCCAACATACTGATAGCTTAGAACTCGAAAATTAATGTAATTTGAGTTGGCGCTATTAGTTATTTGGTCAAATATTTATCACAAATCTTGCTGACTAGCTATAAAAATAAAAGATATGTAAACAAACTAAAAAAAATATTTATTAAATCAGTTTTATTTAGTTAGTTGTTAGGTCATCGTTAAATTGTAAATGCATATCGATTACTCTGCTGGTCACTTCCAAATGTTGTAAGTGTCTCCGCGTCATTTGTTCCCACAACAATTCGGTCACAAGAAGTCTAAAGATCAACTCGTGACCTCCAGTTGCCTCTAAAAATTTCTACGGAACCGATTGAAACCACTGGGCTGTGGCAACGGCTCTTTTTAGAGCATTTAAATTTTATGGATTAATGACCTATATCTAATTGAACACCAATGCCCTAATAGATATAAATGTACGAGGGAAGATTTCTATAATTGAAATACACCCATGTTAGAAAATGTGCATCCCTAGTTATTTTTCAAATATAACTTTACTTCTTTCGCTAAGTTTTCTGTACTTCTCGTCATTAACCTACGAATATGGCTTTAAAAAATTTTTCATAATGCATCTAAAATTTTTAAAAGAACTTATTTTTTTGTAAAAAAGTTTTAAATTAAACAGCAGCTTATTTAGAATAAATATATTAATTATTATTTTTGCCTTCTTCCTTTTACGATCGCTGCTGTATTTATCATTTACGCTTTATTTACTTTTCAATTTCCGTTTTCCTCTAATAAATATAGGCTGTCAATTTCTACTATTAGCGAAGACGCCTAGCGATTAAATTCAAAACAAGCCATCTGGAAAATTACATTGCTTTCAATAATGGTGTCAGCTTAAATTTAAAATTTTTGAATGCATTTTTTAAGCAGACTGTGTACTGATTTTAAATCTCGAATTCCTTAGGAAGTGACAAACGCTATTATTTAGATTGACGAATTCAATTAAAATATTACTATTTTAATTTTTATTTACTTTACTTTACTTCTATCCATCTCTGTCAATTTGGAAAGGTATACACATGTTAAATTATGCATTCATATTTAAATTATGATGGCTCCCAGACCACAAAGCAAATTATTTCGTTCCCATGGGCAAAGAAAAATAGGCAGAAAAAGCCAAAAGCTTATTTACACTGGAATCAACAAACAATGAATCAAATCAACGCATATAGGGACATTGTACAAGCAGACAAATATCTTTAAACAAGTTTAACTTTGAAGGAAACACGTTAGAGAATGTAAAGTAGACAATGTTCAACTCTTAAAATGCAATGCA
The DNA here is from genome assembly GCA_029291075.1 of Eudiplozoon nipponicum. Classification (NCBI taxonomy): domain Eukaryota; kingdom Metazoa; phylum Platyhelminthes; class Monogenea; order Mazocraeidea; family Diplozoidae; genus Eudiplozoon; species Eudiplozoon nipponicum. The sequence goes on along the minus strand of JAQBSW010007412.1, from coordinate 3,775 downwards.
TAATAATTTCAGTTTCTTCGGTTAATTCAATTTCAGTTTCATTAAAATGGTGCACATGGTCTGATAGTCAGCAAAATCTGGAAGATTTTGCTTTAAATAGATATCATAAATGCAACCATTAAAATATGCCAAAAGATATTTACGTGAATTACCCATTCGGTTACAAGCTTCGCAATTTCTTTAAAATGGTTTAAACAGCCTGTTTTATTGCTTAGCATATAAATACACAATTTTGTCTAACATACGATGTTAAGCACAAATATTCGGAAACATTTGAATTTCATTATATTTTTCTATATTAAACATTGTCCATGTGTGTTAGGCAATATTTGGTCTTAAATTATATATATATATATATATATATATATATATATATATATATATATATATATATAAGTAAAGTTAGAGGACCTCAGTCCATATATTTTTGTTTAGCAGGTGTCTTGTTTTACTAACTAAAATCAGTATTTTATTAGGTGTCCAAATGGTCATTGTTTTAAAATAATGTATAATGAATTTTATTGCACAGTTGTTTTGAGCACCGTAAATTTCTCCTATTTTTTATTTGGTATACATAAGGATTACTTTAGCGTGGAAAATTATTTTTCGATCAACTAAGAGCGTTTAAATATTGCCAACAGAAGATGGTAGTCTGAAAAGGAAACTATATTTGAAAACTTGTTTATAACAATCATACTGCAAACCAGACAGGTTTCAAGGTTTTACGAAAATTAAAGGAATTACTGACTGCGCTTCAACATCGCTAATGCGAATCTAAATAAAAAAAGTTTACACCTGAATTTCATATCAATTGGGGAATTATTATAATCAATGTTGCGGTCTTGATATAAACACCTGACCCATTAATTACTTACATATGTCAGTATAAAATAAGAATTGTATAGTGTAGAAAAGGCAATTCATCCAGTAGACCGGTTTCGTCCTTATTGGGAACTCATAATGTACTGGCCAGAATTTTCCGCGGACATGGGGAATTGCCTGCGTGTATGGATACTTTTTAAGTGTCTCACCCGCTTCAAACCTTTTGTTGTGTAATGTGTATACTTTATCCAAATTATTAACCTTAGATTATTAACTCTTCATATTATGCAAGATATTTTGAAGTGGATTCGATATCTGACGAAGAAATAGCCATTTTAACTATGCTGTATATATTTGCATTATAACCAAATTAAGATTCATTACATAATCTGTCTCTAAATTTATATAATTAGCTATGAATTTGCTTAGAAATACGATTTTGTGCGTTTTTTAATTATTTATAGACTAGATGTATAAATCTATTATACAGCGTTCTGTCCAGGTAGGCAACGCCCATATTAGCTCATCTTGGAAATTAGAAAAAATATCTTAAGCTCACTTGTCATAAGATCTACCAAATGTTGACAGTCATCACGTATTTGCAGAAAGAAGCAAAAATAGGCAGGTCAAGCAAATAACTTAATGGAGATGGAAGGGAATCAGCTAAAGTTTAACAAAAAAAGAAATTCTTACGATGAAATTTATCTGCAATAAGGATTAGGCATAATTACGTAATGCAATGAACTATTTAATAAAATTTTAATATGACATAAAGTGGATAATGGCCATTTAATTCAAGACAAATAAACTTCACTTTACAATCATTCATTTATATACATCCTGGGTTTTAATTAGATTATATGGGTGGCAACAAATCTGACTCGGTTTTACTTCTCAGCCCAAACGAAAAATAGAAGAAAAACCAAGTCAGATTTGTTGCCACCACCTAATCAAATGAAAACCGAGGATGCATAAAAACGAAATATTGTAAACTGAAGTTTATTAATCTCGAAATATGATATACGAGTAGAATTAACGCAGTGTTTGTACATAAAACACAGGTATCTTAATGACATAAAAAGTTAGTTTAAACCTATATTAATTGTCGGCTAAATTTGTTTCAAATTATCTAGACAATAAAAAATAATTCACAATGACAATAATTATGCGAAAATGTGTGAGAATGCGATAGTAAAAGCAACTCATTCACGTTTTGTCCTGCTAGAGGCAAACCTGCAGTACATTTAACAAATAAATGATTCATTTAACTGCAAGTAGAAATGACGCAAATACATTAGATCCCAACAGCCTCAGTCGCGCATTACACGCAATTCTCCAAAATACACCATCGAATGATTTTGACAGGATTTCCTTCAAGACGACCTAAAGTTCTAACTATCCATCCGAAATCTGTCACTATACAACTGACTCCATGCCACTTTATGAAGTGGTATTTAATTGAAAATTTTTATTACAGGCCTCCGATTAGATATAAACGATGTTAGTTAAATTTAACCATTGAAAAAGGTGGAACTGGCGATTCACCAGACGGACCGGATTGTTCCTCATTGCAACTCACCAAATGCCTGCTAGAGTTGTCGCTATCGTAGGTGATGTCGGGACACATTGGCTTTACACCTGCCACAGACCTCACGCAGCATTCCGTATACAAAGGCGCACATTTTCTTGTCCATTATATCGTAACACAAGGTGAACCCTGCACTCTATTACAGTAAGCATTACTGCGTAGGAATAGATACACACGCAAATATTAATTTAAACTAAAACGCGGTGTTATGATGGTATACCTTTATTTCTGTTAAACTAAAAATACAATATGATTAAATGGACATTGGTTGCACGGGCGGTGAAACCAATTATGTACATACATTTGTCAGTATAAACGAAGAATTGTACAGTGTAGAAAAGGCAATTCATCCAGTAGATCGGTTTCGTCCTTATTAGCAACTCATCAGGACAGGGCTGGAACCTGGACACGTCTGCTTCGGTATCTGGTGGTCCAACTATGGAGCCCTCCTAGGAAGTAGGCGAAACCGGTCTATTAGAAATGGAATGCCTTTTCTACACTTTAGGCTGCTTTGTTTATACTCACAACCGTATGTTAATTGTGGGCCAGGTGTTTGTACAATATGAAAGCAAATACAAATCAGAAACTAGTCGAAACTCGTCCTTATTAGGATCCTATCAGCTGATTTCCAGAATTGGCGAGGTTTATATTATTACCAAATTGTTGGTTCATATTCACGCAATTCACTTAATCGATATTGCACAGATTGTGTGCAGATTATATACTTCATGCGTTCGATAACCATCTCATATAAAGAAAATAGCATAATGGAGGTGAATTGAAGTAAATAATTAAAAATAGAAAACTTATTCAACACCAGATAAAGCACATATTCTGGCCAAGTTCGAAACTTCATACTTATATCGTATCCAATGGACCCTTTTTTAAACTATTTTCTGTTTCTAAATTCCTATCGTTTGCGGCGTTTCAGTGCTACTTTCTATGTCATTAACTCGCCAGTTGTTTTGCTAATTATGAGCTGCCAAAAATGTCACCGAAAGTTGCGAATTTTTGACGGTCATGCGTGGACTTCGAAAAGTTCCAATATCTTCCAAGAACTTTGATGATTGCGCCGCGGTACGTCATATAGTTGCCTAACGAAACTTTGATTTCTCAATTAAAATTTCATTGATTGTCCAGATGATGACAATTGTTATCCATTTGAAATTTGCGAGAAACAAATAAGCACCAAACACATTTTATCTAGCCAGTCGCATAACGAAGCAAATCTACCGACAGAAACACATATTCGCGTTGTGCAAACTTCCGTGATCATCATAAAAGCACGACGAGCATTGGTTGCGCGGGCGGTGATAACAATCACTTTAATCAAGGTTGCGATCTTGATATAAACACCTGACCCAT
>JAQBSW010007411.1:0-40977 GCA_029291075.1 Eudiplozoon nipponicum | reverse complement strand
CACTTGCTTGAAATGAGTTCACCATCATTCTAATCTTCAAAAAAGGCAATAGCAATTCGTGTAATAACCATCACGGTATAAGCTTGACTCCTGTTGTAACTAGGTTATTCGTTTCGATTACCTTATATCGGCTCAACACTTCGTGTGAATCACATACTAGAGAAGAAGAAGACGGATTCCTATCCAAATGAGGTTGTAGAAATAATATTTTTAACTTAAGGCAAAATTTTTAAACAGAAAAATGTATATCGGTGTACAAAAAGCCGCTTTTTCTAAATTTTATGTGCGCATTCAACTTATTTAATGATGATGCTCTATTAGATTTTATGGCAAATAGTAGTATGCCCAGTAAATTTGCAATTATAATGCGTTCTCTTGAAAAAGAACAAGTCCAGTTGCTATATATTACACGATGAATTGTCGCGCGAATCTACTAATAGCAGTAGTATCCATCAGTAATGTGTATTTTTCAATTTCTGTTTTATTTTGAAGTATATTCATTTAAAAACTATACTCTAACACATGTTCAGGATGTAAGCGTTTTTGCTCTCCCCGTCGTTAGATTGGTCTGTATTGGCCTTGCAGACGATATCCTTTTACCATGGGACGACTGAAGTTGTTGCACAGGCAAAGTTGAATAGATGAGCTGATTTCCTTCCGTCTATCGCTATGCAATTTGCAGACTCGTAGATACGAAGCTACGTCTACTGTAACATCCATTACTGACTTCGACTCTCCGGTTTGAAGATAAAATTATGGAAGTAAATGACAGATTTACATATCTTGATAGCTGTATCCATATCTTGGTGGATATGAGTGACAAGGTAAATATGAGGATCGCAAAATCTATAACAGCTTGCTTCACCCTTCGCCATTATGAAGAAATTTGGGTATCTCACTCTGTCTTACACGTCGAAGATCTCACACGCATGCAGGCATTCAACTACCGTCATTTGATAAACTTGACCAATAAAAGCTACCAACATTGGATAAGCAATCCAGACACCCGGAGACGTATTGTTGGCTTGGCCAACAACGGCTCTTAGTAAGACAAATTAATAAGGTTTCATCAATTGCGCTGGCAGGTTACGTTCCATGTCTTCTTTCAACTCGTTTGTCAAATAGAGCAATATCTTCGTATTCAGTGCCAGATTGGCATATGAATCAAGATGGGCAATTTCGACACGGCAGAAACAGCCGAAGATAAGGTAGTATAGAGTTTACGGTCACCTACGATAAAGTTTGTGTGCGCATCATAGCTCTTGATTAAAAGGCATGTGCGATATTGCGTCCAATCGACATCAGTAGCAATCTTTTTGCGGATATCAAGTTGTTGTTGGACGACTGGTGAAATACAATGGGATTGGTGTTTACTTCAAGCTTGCAACATTGTTTTAAAGAGTTGGCATAACAATAGTTTCGCGTGCACAAATTTACGATACCAGCAAAAATATCAACTTATGCTATTATCAACTGTGTTCTTCTACACCTAAAGTTTAACTTAATCTTGCATTTAAATGACTATAAATAACACTCCAGCCTTTAGTCGGACACCTGCTCAATTGAAAAAATTGTAGTTTCTGAACGTGACTTAGTTTATAGCTAAAAAATCCTGCATGTTTCAGGATCCGAACTCTTCACCTTGAGTAATGGGCAATGGCCACCTTTAAGACAAATAATGAACAAAAGTCTTATCTAGGGCAGACATTATTTCAACAGAAATTCCTCGCAGAAGCGTCCGTATAAGAATGAAGCAGTCAGCCCAATGAGAAAGCAGACTTAGAGCTGAAGTGAACATAAATTAATTAATGTGTAAATTTGTTTTATTAAATCGATGCTCGTTGTGCGAGAAAAATTCTATATATAATTGAGTAAAATAAAGCATTTGTCGTACATTTAAAATGGCTTCTGATGGGTTGGAAACGTTGATTCAGGCATTGACTTCTCAAATGAATAATTAAACTGCAGAATTAGGCATAATTAAGTCTCGTCTGGACGATACGCTAATAATAAACACAGACGACATACATGTACGTGGACCATCCAACATAGGTGGACATAAAGATGGCGACCGCGCCGAAGAGGAATCAGGAGGAAATATGCCGGCGTTTTCAGCCGAATCGACGAGTTATTTCAGACCGTCATCAGAGTTTAAGCCGATGTTGGCACCACAAGATGTGGAAAGGCCACAGTTGTGGTTCGAAAAATTTGAAGCATCAGTTCGAGCCCAAGAATTTACATTGGAAGCACCTATTGTGCGTGTAGCTGTGCAGGAATTACTGGACCGGACAGTAGCAGTCCAATTGGAATTGCCGGTTGACCTCACGTATGAAGAATACAAAAGACGCGTGTTGGATCATTTCCGGTCTAGGCCTCAGGAAGTGTTCTTAGAATTATACAGCCTGAAGCCATTAATGGGTGAGATGCCCATGGATACCATGGCACGTATCAAGCGGTGGTTCTCGAATCTTACCGAGTCTTTACCAGGCTTGCAACCACATGAGGCCATCATGTTCATGCTGCTGGATCCTACTAGATACGGAGAAATATCCAGCAGCCCAGGAGGTCTTGAAGAGAGACTTCACGCTCTTCAAAGCTCGGTCATAATGACAAATAAGGTGGCAGCTGCATCTCCACGCATGGGTACAGTTACAACATCTGACAGGAGCGACATACCGTATTGGAATTCTTCGCGTCATAATAAGCAGTTCCGCGACAGAAGGCAACAGCCAGTGGCCTGGAAGCAAAGTCAGTATATAAGGACTCCGGCTCCGACGAATACGGCGTATAAGCGGCAACAAAACCCATGTACTGCCCCTCGAGAACGACCAGTGCAGTGGGGTAACAGGGTGAACAATCTCACAAATAATGGAGGGAGAGAACAAGGCACAAAAATTAATCCTTTGGTGGCTCCGACGGGTAGATCGAACGAAGACCAGCAGAACAAACCAAAAAGTGGTCCGAACCAGATGGCTTGTGAAGAAAAGGAAGTGTGGGAAACACTGCCAAATGTAAGAATTTTCATTAAAGTTAAATTTTTAGAACTCTTCAACGGACAGCCAGTAATAATGCAATTGGATACTGGAGCGGATGTGTCGGTACTACCATTGACTTGGCCATTGAACAATATAAAACCTACGAAAGCAAGTTTATGTCAGGCATCGGGCGCATCGATGGTGGCTGTGGGCGAGTGGGACACAAAGTTGTTAATAAATGAAAAGGTCTATCATATGTCTTTTGTTGTTTCGAATACGCAGACGCCCTTATTGGGACTTGATTTCATTAGAAAATGGGTTAAGACGATAGACTGTCAAAATAAACGGGTATACCTATCGCGGCCGGAAGGAATAAGATCAATAAAGTCTATAGGTAACCATAAGATTCAAGAGGAGACCAGTTGTCTGCCTGAGTGGTGGAAGAATCTTCAAAACCAATATAACAGTATATTCCAACTGCCTGATTGTAGCGAGCGTCCAGGGCCGACGGTCGACCAGTTTAAGTTATGGTTAGAACTAAATGATGGTTACGAACCACCAAAAGTATATGGTGCCCCTCCCAAGAAATTAGAAGCAGCGACTCGAGCAACCCAAGAAATGATAGAAGCCGGCGTTCTTGAACCGTCAACATCTGTTTTTCGTGCTCCGATGGTTTATGTTACGAAAAAGGATGGTTCGCTCCGACCAGTGGCTGATTTTAGGCAATTGAACTCAGTAACTAAACCGGACCCGTATCCCATGCCGGCTCTGCGTGATCTGTTCTTACAGCTAGCGGGAGGCAAATGGTTCGCCGTGCTTGATCTTAAACAGGGATTTTGGCAAATAGGCGTGCGGCCCGAAGACCGATGGAAGTTAGCGGTACAAGTACCCCAAGGTCATTTCCAATTCACCCGGGTACCATTTGGCCTTAAAAACGCACCGAAAGTGTTCCAAAGAATGATGGACTCGTTCGTGTCTGACTTAACTTGTACAACAGCTTACGTAGACGATGTTATTATATGGGCCACTACTGAACACGAATTACGTGTGAGGCTGCAGAAGATGTTGGCCAAAGCCGTAGAATGGCGATTACATTTTAATCCAGAAAAGGTACAGATAGGTCAAGAAGTGCGGTTCTTGGGGCACTTAGTCTCAGCGGACGGATGCATGCCGTTAGATTCGAATGTACAACCTATCAGGGATTATCCGGTGCCTACTGCTAGTGCATTAGAGATCACTATGTATTAAGAAGAAACAAGTACATCGAGCCATTGAAGAACTAGAAGAGTACGATATATCAATACATCATAGAGCAGGAATCGAGAATGTGGCAGCCGATGCGCTCAGCAGAATTTCCGCTGTGCGGGTTTCGCCGCTTATAAAAGTCTCTGAAGAACAGGGAAGAGATGCCACCTGTCAAGAAATAGTCAATCAATTAAAAAACGGCACAGTGGTGTCTGTACCATATTAAACGTTGAGCCTACAGAACGGCCTGTTGGTGCGGATATAATGACAAACCCTGCAATGGTTTGTGCCAGAATCTATAAGAACAGAATTAATGGCCTTTTGGCATGAAACGTTGGGACATCCCGGCGCTGGGCGGCTCATTGAGACATTGCAGTCACGATTGTATTGGCCTGGCATGTCCAAAGAAATTCGTAGCTATTGTCAACAGTGCACTACATGCCAACGTTGTAAACCACAAAAACGAGAAAAAGTCACGCCGATTGCTTTCAATGCCACGGCACGGAACGAGTTTCTGCATGTCGACCTGGTAGGTCCATTGCCGGTAGCTCGCGGCGGCGTGTCCTATGTGTTTTCCATGGTCGATAAGTTTACCCGATGGGTCGAGTTTGTACCACTGAAGAAGATCACAACAGAAAAGATTATAACGTGCTTAGAAGAGCGATGGCTCAGTCGATTCGGTACCCCACAAGTTATTGTCACCGATCAAGGCGCACAGTTTGAGTCGAAAGAATTTAATCAGTGGTGCAAAGACCTTGACATAAAGCATTCCCGCACAGCCACTTATCACCCGCAAACCAATGCGACAGCTGAGCGCGCACATAGGACGATGAAAGAGATACTGCGATGCTGGTGCCATGAGAGCCCGGGAACGTGGAGAGACAAATTACATTTGGTCGAGAGGGCCATGCGCTTTACAGTCTCAACAGCTACAGGATTTTTTCCAACGACCATGGTCTATGGAGGACATAAGACTGCCAGGTGAACCTGTAATCCAAGGATCCCATGAGCGCTGCACCATAGCGGATAATCATGAGCGATTAAAAAAGTTAAATGAATATGTTTGCGCCACACAGTGACAAGGCTATGCAAGGCAACCGACACGCACTCGCCTAATGGTCGGCGACTATGTCATGGTAGCAAAGGTCGAGTCCATGGCACTGCAGGCTGTCAATGATGGGTCGTATCACGTGGAGAGGGTGGACTCAGAGCACAATACTGTTTTTGTTAGCCTGCCCGATGGACCACGAGCTGTTGCACTGGATCGTTTAAGCAGAGTGCGAAAGCCGATTCCTGAGGGGGGGGGAAGATGTGGCAATAGCCACCTTTAAGACAAATAATGAACAAAGGGTCTTATCTAGGGCAGACATTATTTCAACAGAAATTCCTCGCAGAAGCGCCCGTATAAGAATGAAGCAGTCAGCCCAATGATAAAAGCAGACTTCGAGCCGAAGTGAACATAAATTAATTAATATGTGTAAATTTGTTTTATTAAATCGATGCTCGTTGTGCCAGCAAAATTCTATATATAGTTGAGTAAAAATAAAGCATGTGTGGTCCATTTAAAATGGCTTCTGATGGGTTGGAAACGTTGGTTCAGGCATTGACTTCTCAAATGAATAAATTAACTGCAGAATTAGGCATAATTAAGTCTCGTCTGGACGATACGCTAATAATAAACACTGACGACATACATGTACGTGGACCATCCAACATAGGTGGACACAACATATCGCGAAAATAATATTTTAGATCATGCACACGAACTTGATGGAAAAAATACAATTCACAAAGCGATGTACAATGCAGCACAAAGACGGTCGATTAAACATGTTGACTCTCCGTGATTTGTGTTCGCGCGGGTTGTCGCTTTGCATTATCAGTTTCGCAAAGATCCGATTGATCCACATTTCCAAGTACGCATCGATTTTGTCTTCGTTTTGGCTGGGTGCGGATTCGTTCCCGTTTTCTGAAGGCTTCAACATCGTTCATACTTACCATGAAGATTAGATTGTACTTCATTTCCAGTGGTTGGTATGAACGATGTTGAAGCCTCCAGAAAACGGGGACGAATCCGCACCCAGCCAGAAAGAAGCCAAAATCGATGCGTAATTGGAAATGCGGATCAATCGGTTCTTTGCAAAACTGATTGCACAAAGCAACAACCTGCGAACGAAAATCGCGGAGAATCAACATATGAAGCTTGCACTGCGAACCAGTAATTCAAATCATATCGATCTATCACACACCCTGTCTCATCAGGACCCACCATGTTCATCTTCAGATCACGACGGCCTTTTGATGCCCGTACATCGAAGCAAAATATACTGTTAATATTTGGCAAATATTGGATGCAGCTCCCATTTCCAGAAGAATTTCACATTCTGCATGCGATTTAAAGTCTGTAAATGTGAATTTTCTAAGAAATTATTCCCATTTTCGCCATCAATGTTTGCTTATCTTCAAAATCATGCTCCTGAATAAACGCATTTTTTTCTTTAATGGCATTGAATTTTGTGTGTTTCCCTATTTTTTATTTCACTTGAAAAAGGGAGGTAGCTAAATTTGTATAATTTGTGGCCCGGATAAATCAAATAATATTCTGTATTCTCTATCAATACAATAAAAAATTCTTATTAAATTATTGCTTAAAAAGCTTAAAAGTCAGCCTAGCATGGCTTTCTGCATAAGATTTTTTTACTCAGTTTCCTATTTACAGGCCTCATTTATTTTTATTTTTTAGAGATATGTATACAGGGAGAAAGTTGAAATACGAAAATATTTACTTATTTATGGATATCATACTAGTAGCTCGGCTAATGTGTGTCAAAACAACTGAAGTCTAATAAAAACGCATTTAGTATAAAATTATAACTAAATCACGGAATAACCGACAAAAAATCAAAATACAAGTGGGAGTACTTCTAATCCGTCTTTAGTATTGTTACGATTATCCCAAATATTACGTTAAGTTTCTTTTAAATATATATATATATATATGTTTTATTTTATTGTGTGGGATATTTATCCAGGTCCCTTGTGAGGCCCTTAGTTTCTTTGCCAGCTGTTGTTTTCATCAACTTTCTATCTTCGTTGTAAAAGCGTTGTATTCGCTGTCGTTCCGTCTTGCAAGTTGGCAACCAATTGATTTAACGATTCGTTAGCATTTTCCAGTTTCATATATATATCTATATATATATGTATATCTATATATATATATATATATATATTTCGTGAATACTAATCATCGCTATACAACCATACATTTATATACATTTGGGTTTACAATTGATTATGCTAGTGGTAACAAATCTGACTCGCTTTTACTTCTGTTTCTTGTTTTGGCTGGTTGGTAAGTGTGTATGCGTTTGTGTTTGTGTGTGTGCGTGTTTGCATGTAAAGGTCATTCTCGCAGTATTGCAAAGTGATGTCTGAGATCTGGTCATTATTGTTTTGATGGCGTATGAGAATTCTACCATTCGTGTGCGCATTTGTTCGCTGTTATCTATGTACGAGTACTATCAAAACAATAATGACCAGATCTCAGACATCACTTTGCAATACTGCGAGAATGACCTTTACATGCAAACACGCACACACACACAAACACAAACGCATACACACTTACCAACCAGCCAAAACAAGAAACATAAGTAAAAGCGAGTCAGATTTGTTACCACTAGCATAATCAATTGTAAACCCAAAATGTATATACATGTATGGTTGTATAAGGGTTTGATTAGTATCCACAAAATAAATGGCCATTATCCACTTTGTTATTAATGTGTTTTTTCTTCCTAATATATATATATATATATAATTTTAAATCATGTCATATAATTCCACCTATAAATAAATATAGAGAACAAATTTTTGAAAATGCATTAATACTGTTTAAGTACGCACTTCGTCTTTACTTGATGACGGAACATTGCTCCAAACTATCCTAGAATAGTTCTGAAATATCAAAAAAGATTTTCATGCTATTTTACCACAATTTTACTTAACCAGGTAATAGAGCACCCAACTTAACAAAATAACATACGAAAAGTTTTACTTTTCTTACAGAATTATTTAATGACAAGTGAAGGTTGGTTGAAATTTGCGACGGTTCGTGCGGAAGATCAGTGTGGAGCGTCAACTCTGTATTTGCGTTTGGAGATTGGCTTTTTTCAGATGCTTCGTTGCATAAATCACCGTTTTTGTTGTTAGATATACTAGAAGAGATCCGCGGAGTATGCAAGTACTGTAATGAAACAGGAGATGTTGCACACGCCTTCGGTACTACACAATCGTTAAGTGATGAATTCTGTGAAACAAGAAAAATACAAACAATTAAATTATTTGAAAACATTTACATTACTCAGATGAAAACGGTTTATAAATAATTTTAATAAAAAATTAATTGACAATACAAGTGCATCAACACGAAGACCCTTAGAATTTCAATAGAATGCCCTGCATGCTGTTTAAATCGATATAATAATATTTACATACGCCAATACACTAATATTTGGATAAAACCACAGCGAGAAAGATCTGTACGTGCAAACAGGCACACACACAGACACAAACGCATACACACTCACCAATCAGCCAAACAAGAAATAGAGCCAAAACCGAATCAGATTTGTTGCCACCCAGATAATCAAATAAAAACCCAGAATGTATAAATAAAAAAGATTGCAAAACGATATTATGAAGTTAATCTCAAAATAAATGACCATTATCCATTTTGTTATTAATGTGTTTTTTCTTCCTAATTATATATATACCGTATATTCGAAGGAAATGGACATTATATATATATATATTATTATGAAAGTTATATATATACATATATATATATATAGTCTATATATATATATATATATATATATATATATATATATGATAAATAACATATGCTAGGTAATGTCACTGAAGTTCTCCATTTATACTTTCAAAATTGTATTGCCTATGTATGTATAGGTGGCGAAAGCTGCAAGCAGTTAATGTTCGTGACTGCATAGAAAATGTGCAGCTGACATTTCCAGTCAAGTTTAATTTATGCGAGTTTGCTAGAATTGTGAGCCGCATATCCAACTTTGATTTCCATATATATTCACTGCGGTTTGATCCTCGATAGTCAGTTTGCCGTCGTACTCTGATGATGATCGTGGAAGGTCGAAACGCGTCAGTGCGTTGCGGATGGCGGTAGTTTTGTTATGTTGTTCGACGACTGGTTAAATACAATGGGATTGGTGCTTACTTCAAGCTCGCAAACGTGATATAAAGCATTGTTACCACCACCCGCGCAATCAATTATTATTAAATTGTATTGCCTATATATGTATGTGGCGAAAGCTACAATCAGTTAATGTTCGTGACTGCATAGAAATTGTGCAGCCGACATTTCCAGGCAAGTTCAATGTATGTGAGAGCCGCATATCTAACTTTGATTTACATATATATTCAATGCGGTCAGTTTGCCGTCGTACTCTGATAATGATCATGGAAGGTCGAAACGCGTCAGTGCGTTGCGGCTGGCGGTAGTAGTATTATGCCGTTCGACGCCTGGTTAAATACAATGGGATTGGTGTTTACTTCAAGCTCGCAAACTTGATTTAATATATATATATATATATATATATATATATATATATATATATATATATATATATATAGTTTCTAATTTCACCATTTTTAAAATGTAAGAACAAAACAACGTACTCCATGGAATAACATTTATTAATAAATCTTATTTCTACCAGTATCTACAGCCATTGTTCTGGATTCGTTAGTATATTCGTTCATCCAATCCCACTGTACATGTGTTGTAACCAATCTCCTCTTCGTTATGCTAGCCTTTGCTTTGCGCAATTTAGACCACTGCTTTTGCGCAATTTAGACCACTCCTTTTGCGTAACGTCATTTGGTGTGTCATCGCTTTCATTGTAATTGCGTCCGTAATTGATGTATGTGTCGTATTTTGCGAAGCGTTGGCTATTTTTAAAGGCATGTCGGTTATGTCTTTGTTCCAGTCCAATTTAATTTCTTTTTGAATTATTTTCTGCACGTTTAAGCAGGGCTTCAGCTTATTAATTGCAATAGCTTCAAAAGCCAGAAGCATTTTCTCTGTTTTTGCCTTGTAGAGAACTGAAAAATTGTTACTACTAACAGCATGACCTGTGAGTAGTACATGTTCGCAAATTGCTGATTTTTGTGCAGGAGCTGCACCCCTCTTTAATAGTTTTTGAGGGAGATGCTGATTTATTCTAGTTTCGAGCCTCTTTTTTGATCTGCCGATGTACTGAGCGTTGCAGGTACATTGAAATTTGTATACAGACAAAGGTGTTGACGTCACAGAGAGGCTATCTTTTTCATTCGTGCGCATCAGTTTTGTTGTGTTGAACACCACTCTCACCTGTATTGATGGAAACTGTGCTTTTGTCGCTCGAATTACTTTTCGTTTGAAGATTTCCGCTGGAAGATCACCTCCAAAGGGAACACTAAGCGTTACTATCTGGGGAGTTTGATTTTCTTCCAAATTGGCCTCGATTTTGTTGCGTTGCCTCAAGTTGTATTCGATGAACCAGTCCGGATAGCCATTATTTCTCAACGCTTCGCGAAGCAAATTTAGCTCTACTTCAATGTTGTCCGGTGAACAAATCCTGTGTATTCGTGTGCCCAAATTTATTATTAGGTTCCTTTTGTACGCCCTTGGCACACTACTCATATAATGGATATATTGTCCAGTCCAGCTTGATTTCCTGTGAACTGACCTTGAGAGAGTACTTTCTTCATCTCTCGTTATTCCTACATCTAGGAAGGATAAATATCCGTCTTTTTCTTCTTCTATTGTAAACTTGATTGCCTGGTCTACCTTGTTTATGTGATGTAGCAGTGAATTTGTATCTTCATCCTTTTCAACGACCATGAAAGTATCGTCAACGTAGCGCACGTAAAAATGAGCTCCATTGATAAATGGTTTTAAACCAGTTGTTTCTAAATGGTGCATGTATATGTCTGCCAATACTGGTCCAAGAGGACTACCCATACCTATGCCGTCAATTTGTCTGTAGAAGACTCCTTGGAATACGAATTGTACGTTGGATGTGCATAATAGAAGTAGTTCTCTCATGTCGTCCACTTCTATCAGTGTTTCCGCTCCTGATGATCGTATATATTCACATAGGATATTTATAGTTTTATTTACTGGAATGTTAGTAAAGAGTGACTTTATATCGAGGGACACCATTTTCCTCTCTTTCAAATTTAGGTCGCGAATTTTTTCTACGAATTGTAAGCTATCCTGTACAACGTGGTCTATTCTTCCTTTTATGATAGGCTTTATAATCCGGCATAATAGTCTGGCTGCCTTGTGCTGTGGGGAATTTATCATAGATAAAATGGGCCTGAAAGGCGGAAGTCCTTCATTGTTGGTCATTTTGTGAACCTTGGGCAACCCATATAATATCGGTTGCGTTGAACCTACGGGCTTGGCATGTTTGCATTCTGTAATAAAAGCATTTTTGTGCTCTATGTCGATTTCTTGTTTAGCCTCGACCTTCGAAATAATTCGGCTTAGAATCTTCGTTATGGAATTTTCTAATTTTGCCGTAGTGTCGCGTTGTACCTCTTCGCGTTTAAATTTTGATTTGTCATTCAGAATTTGTAACATCGCCTGACTATAATCCGTATAGTTCATTAACACTACGCCTGTCCCTTTGTCTGGCTTCATGAGTCTGACTTGTTTGTTTCGTTGTAGCTCATTCAGTTCTTCTAGATGCCTTTTGGTGACCAGTTTATTGCCTTTGAATGTGCGCATATATTGGCCATACGCACTTCGGAGGTCCGATTTAAAGAGCGAGATGTCGTATTTTTTATTTGATTTGTGTTTTGTGGCATCTTCAAAGAAGCATTCCATTGATGCCTGCATATGCATTTCTTCACGTTCATTTATTCTAGTTTTTGTTATGCAGTATTTCGGTCCAAGAGAGAGAACTTCATTTTGATGTTTTGTTAAATTTATGTCGGTGTAATTAAAAATAAATTTGCCTGGATTCTCAGGAAACTTTTTGAGCTTAGAACATTGCACTGCATTCCGCGCTAGTTTTTTAATCTCTCTCTTCCTCGCACCTTCTGTAATCCATGCTATCTCTTTTAAAAAATTAATTCGAATTTCATCTTCTAACATCTGCAGTTTAGACTCTATAGATAGACATTCGTAGAAAAAATTCGCGACCTAAATTTGAAAGAGAGGAAAATGGTGTCTCTCGATATAAAGTCACTCTTTACTAGCATTCCAGTAAATAAAACTATAAATATCCTATGTGAATATATACGATCATCAGGAGCGGAAACAATGATAGAAGTGGACGACATGAGAGAACTACTTCTATTATGCACATCCAACGTACAATTCGTATTCCAAGGAGTCTTCTACAGACAAATTGACGGCATAGGTATGGGTAGTCTTCTTGGACCAGTATTGGTAGACATGTACATGCATCATTTAGAAACAACTGGTTTAAAACCATTTATCAATGGAGCTCATTTTTACGTGCGCTACATTGACGATACTTTCATGGTCGTTGAAAAGGATGAAGATACAAATTCACTGCTACATCACATAAACAAGGTAGACCAGGCAATCAAGTTTACAATAGAAGAAGAAAAAGACGGATATTTATCCTTCCTAGATGTAGGAATAACGAGAGATGAAGAAGGTACTCTCTCAAGGTCAGTTCACAAGAAATCAAGCTGGACTGCACAGTATATCCATTATATGAGTAGTGTGCCAAGGGCGTAGAAAAGGAACCTTATAATAAATTTGGGCACATGAATACGCAGGATTTGTTCACCGGACAACATTGAAATAGAGCTAAATTTGCTTCGCGAAGCGTTGAGAAATAATGGCTATCCGGACTGGTTCATTGATTACAACTTGAGGCAACGCAACAAAATCGAGGCCAATTTGGAAGAAAATCAAACTCCCCAGATAGTAACGCCTAGTGTCCCCTTTGGAGGTGATCTTCCAGCGGAAATCTTCAAACGAAAAGTAATTCGAGCGACAAAAGCACAGTTTCCATTAATACAGGTGAGAGTGGTGTTCAACACAACAAAACATGATGCGCACGAATGAAAAAGATAGCCTCTCTGTGACGTCAACACCTTTATCTGTATACAAATTTCAATGTACCTGCAACGCTCAGTACATCGGCAGATCAAAAAAGAGGCTTGAAACTAGAATAAATCAGCATCTCCCTCAAAAACTAATAAAGAGGGGTGCAGCTCCTGCACAAAAATCAGCAATTTGCGAACATGTACTACTCACAGATCATGCTGTTAGTAGTAACAATTTTTCAGTTCTCTACAAGGCAAAAACAGAGAAAATGTTCTGGCTTTTGAAGCTATTGCAATTAATAAGCTGAAGCCCTGCTTAAACGTGCAGAAAATAATTCAAAAAGAAATTAAATTAGACTGGAACAAAGACATAACCGACATGCCTTTAAAAATAGCCAACGCTTCGCAATATACGACACATACACCAATTACGGACGCAATTACAATGAAAGCGATGACACACCAAATGACGTTACGCAAAAGGAGTGGTCTAAATTGCGCAAAAGCAGTGGTCTAAATTGCGCAAAGCAAAGGCCAGCATAACGAAGAGGAGATTGGTTACAACACATGTACAGTGGGATTGGATGAACGAATATACTAACGAATCCAGAACAATGGCTGCAGATACTGGTAGAAATAAGATTTATTAATAAATGTTATTCCATGGAGTACGTTGTTTTGTTCTTATATATATTTATATATATATATATATATATATATATATATATATATATATATATATATACGTGATGGGTTCCCAATAAGGACGAAACCAGTCTACTGCATGAATTGCCTTTTCTACACTTAAAACCGTTTGCATTGCGTTTTAATTTACTTTCCATGGTAAAATAGCATATTACTTATAATTAAAGATTGACAAATATCGAGTGTTCATTTGCAGAATTTCATGCAAATACTCAACAAATGTCGTTTAATAGAATTGTTATGCAGCCTAAAATAGATGATGATGTATAAGCTAGGACTAGCATGAAAGATTCAGAACCTGCTATTTTGCCTAGGCGAGGAAAAGCAAAATTGGATAATCTCCAATGTTTCGATCGGCTAGATAGGCAATCCCGAATCATTAGGACGTGTCTTTGGAAAGAGAGTAACTGAATGTAGTGAATTAGTCAACGAGCAAGGTTTTACGAAGAGTACATACATACAATATAATGGACGGCGTTGAGGGTAACGTTGTGCATTTGATCGATGTTTCTCGCAACCAACATGTTGCAAATATAACGCATTTGTCGAAGATTTTAAAGGCAATTTCATAGGTAAATGTCTGTGTATAGGTAAAACTTATAATGCAGACATTTAGCAATATAACGGAAATGTCTACATCGAATGTTACTTTTGCTCACCAGAATTCTGTTAACTGCTTGCTCGTAGGACTGGCTGCATAACATCGTAGAATATTCCTTGGTGCTGTCTTCTGTTATTCGTAAAAAGTTCTCATGTATTCGTATTGGCGACTGAGCCGTAGTTGTCTTACCATTAGTATCCTGTTTTCAAAAGAGGAAAGTAAATTTAAAAACAGCCAAGCTAATCACAATTTTCAATATTTCCGATTCTGGCCTTAATAATATTACCAAAATAAACGACTTAGGTTGATCCGAAAACATTAACACGATGCTTTAATTGCAATAATCTACATCTCTTGTAACTTATCTTATTCTTCTAATCAAATGTTCTGCAAAATTTGGCATATGTACAGCTTCTGTTGAGAGACATATTGAAAGGATGGTAAGCAGTGCCAAGAACAGATGGGCACTAATAAATAGAAATATCTTATCGAATGACATAAAATTCAAAATGTATATAGTATGGATTAGACCAATACTAGAATATGCTGTCGCTACTTGGAATCCATTAAAAAAGGTTTTGTGCAATAAGATAGAAGCTGTACAATTAAAAGTTGTGAAAGGAATTAGCCCTATCTCCTGCACCATATACGCCACTAGATTACAGTTTGTATCACTGCAAACTTTATGGTTTCGGAAGATGTGCTATTGTATAAAAGTTTTCCACTTGAATCAGTGGACTGGTGCCTATATGAATCCAATGAGAAAATGTCATGAAGTTGGAACTAAATCTGTACATTTAGCAATATCTCCTCCTTTGGTTGGTATGTTGCGAGCAAGTTATTCTCTATTTCGAAAATCTACAAAATTTATAATCAGTTGCCAAAGGGGCTTAGAGAAACGCCTCCATCAAAGATGTCTTTTAAATTTTTATCTACTGAACTAGAAATAACCTACAATCCTGCTGATCTTTTTAATTTTTATTATGATAATACTTTTTCCTGGTTGAATAAAAGACAAGGATAATTGTGATCAGAAGCATACCTTCATAAGATATTTATTTTCACGTTCTGTATTATTAAAATTGAATTGTTATGCAGTATATCATCATGTTAAACAGCAATACATACAATCAATTGCTAGTCATGGTTCTCAGTTTTTTGCATAAGGTTACACTCGAATTATAGCTTAAATTTTCCTATTTTTGATGATGAATCTATTACTCTTTACAGCCGAACTTTCTGATGTTGATATACTGTACAGTACAACTAGTGAGATTTACTTATCTACATGAGACTAATTGCACATATTTATGTGCAATTATATATAGTACATTTTACAATATTATTATTTGATAGAACATTTGTGGTTTGAATCCAAATAAAGATACTCTATTCTATATGTCAGTAAAATTATCCAATTTTGCATTTAAAACATTTCCGTAAAAATTACTGTCTAAATGAATAGGATGTTGATTTACTTGATGCTTACTTAGTGTAACTATGTAGAAAAAACTGTGTTTTAATGACAGCCTAACATGTCGAGTAGTGGAATCTCACGCAAAATGCTTGTTAAAATGGCTCTTCTTAAGGGCAAGGGCACACCAACGACTCTATATAGGGCTGATGCGTAAGCCAGAGAATTGCGTCGCACAAAAATTACAGTCTAAATGAATAGGATTGTGATTTCGATGAAATGGTATCCATGTCACTTTATCATGCTTACTCAGTGTAACTATGTAGAAAAAAAGTGTGTTTTAATGACAGCCTACAATGTCGAGTAGTGGTATCTCACGCAAAATGCTTGTTAAAATGGCTCTTATTAAGGGCAAGGGCACACCAACGACTCTATATTGGGCTGATGCATAAGCCAGAGAATTGCGTCGCACAAAAATTACAAAGTCTAAATGAATAGGATTGTGATTTCGATGAAATGGTATCCATGTCACTTTATCATACTTACTCAGTGTAACTATGTAGAAAAAAAGTGTTTTAATGACAGCTTACCATGTCGAGTAGTGGAATCTCACGCAAAATGCTTGTTAAAATGGCTCTTCTTAAGGACGGGGGCACACCAATGACCCTATATAGGGCTGATGCGTAAACCGGAGAATTGCGTCGCACAAAGCAGAAGTTAACACAATATGGTACCGTACGCAGCAGCCAAGACTCACAAAACAATTGTAAGTATTTCTTTCGGAATGCAAACCATAAAAAAATTCTATGTGCAAAACAAAATAAATAATTTTTTTTAGATAAAAGAACCAATTCGTTCTCACATTCTTTTTAATTATCTACAAATGAAAATGTATTTGTATATAAACTGAATAGAAAAACGAAATAGTAAATGTAGACATGGGGAGAGAACGAAATAAAGGAATAAACAAGCTATTGCGTGCGTCAACTCCAAATCAAACTCAATGCCTGATCATGCTGCTTCTGCTTGCACAAATCCCGCTGCAATCTGTTTATCTGTAAAACTTCGAATGTGGTTAACTCTCTTCTGATTTTGCATTAAGCAATTATCTTAAATGTTACGTCGTAAGAACATAGGTGTAAAGTTTCCACGATGTGTTGCGCAATTGCCTATTTGATTTATAACTGGCTTCCCATTGCCAAATCATCAGTCTCTTCATGGATGCTTTCATTTCTTTTGTGCATAATAAGACAACAATGCGGCATTAACAGTCATATTTAATGTAGCAAAACTACGAGTGCTAATTAAGGTAACACGCTTAAATTTAATAGAAATCAAAGAGAAACAGCCGTTAATTTCGACATTAAGTATTATTTAGCAATATACATGCGCAAGTTGACGATCGTCTTACGTAGGACGATCAACCAGACGGCTAATTACTCGAATGAGAGAACATTGCAACTTAAACGCCTGTTTTAAATCAAATGGTGAATACACGTCTGCAATTGCACAACACCTCGTTGAAACATCCAACGTATGTTCACGAGACGTAGCATTTAAGCTAATTACTAAAGTCAAAAACAGAATGGAGTTAGCCACATTCTAAGTTTTATGGATCAAAATAATGCAACCGGAATTATGTAAGCAGAAGAAGCATTTTCAGGCATTGAGATTGAACTTGAGTTGATGCACGCATTTGATTGGTTGATCCCTTTTTTCACACTTTCTCTATGTTTACAAGTTTCTATTTTGTTTTGCCTTTCAATTTATATATAAAGAGATATTCATTTGTACATACTTGATAAGAATGTGAGAAAGAAATGGTTCTTGTATATGAAAAATATTTTCTCTTCTTGTACATAGAAAATGTTCTATGATTTATAAATAAATTATTATAATTTAAACTTGTTTTACTTGAGGATTAACCATGTAAGTGCAATCGTCCACGTATACTTTGGCTGATAAATAAAGTGTGGGGCAAGTAGAAATAGGACATGCATTCTTCGTAAGAATAGCTCGGATGTATGTTAGCGGACAAATGAACAACTTAACAAAAGAACTAAGGAAGAGTATGAATATGAATATAAAACTGCTGTTGCACAAATACTAGGTGTTAATATTGAAAGCTAAAACGAAATCACTAGAAAGTCTATATTTAATATGAATATACATGTTTGAATAAGACTCACTCGACCTAACGAAATATGAGCTCTAATATGGGTCGTTTTTAAAACAGTTTGTCCAATCATTTATAACTAAGATATTGGAAATCAGTTAGAATTTTAATTTTCTGCACAGAATTGAATATTTAAGTTACCAGACTTTCATTTTTGAGCAGCTTTTATCTGTATGAAGAGCACTGAGAGATAATATACAGTTAAATAAAAATGACACGCATTTCGAAAAATAAAGAAGACGGCTGGAAGTGTTTAGAGAAATATAATCGAACACTCTAATGAATAAAATAATACTTGAGTCATTGTTAATAAAAAAAATTTCGACGAAAACAATATTTTCAAACAAAAATTTATTTAGGTAAAATCCAAATAAATAAATGAAGGTAACCTAAATTGAAAATATATGGATAAAAGTAAGATAAATGCGGTACGATAACTTTATTTAAATAAATGTATCAAAATCTTAACCATCAACGAATGATAATTTCATGCAAAAGCTGGATTTATGTTAAACAGTCGGGTTTCTGTTGTGCCTCAATAATAATCCTGAAAGTTCAAATCGCGTGAATACGTGTAACTCAACGCATTAATGCTTTTGTTTGACAGAATTTTAATAGAATTGGTGGAAATTTTGTATTCACTAGCTTAAGTATAATCAAATTTATAAACCTCCGTGCAATCAATGAGTGCTTAATTGAATGTTTTATTATTTAAGAAAAATATTTAAATTAGCGAACCTACAAGCTCCATTTTGGTAACATCCAATATTTAAAAATTTTATCCAATATACATATATTAGTATTACAGTCATCATGAGCAAGAAAGAAAAAAATTACACATTATCTGGCATTCCAAACGAATATATGTATAAAATATTCATTATAATACAGTTATAGATATATCTGAATGTGTAGCACGGTACATTTTACAGGCAAGACTTTGTGTACCAGATGTTGTGACTACAGATCAAGGCGCGAATTTTATGATGCGTATAATTCAAAAAAGTTTCAAATAATGGAGTTTCAATGTGCGAAGAACGACAGTGTTCAATCCCAAGTTCAACGGTCTATTGGAATGCGTACATCGCGAGTTAAAGGCCGCATTATGTGCATCTTGTGAACAATCCGGTTGGACTCTACCGCGTCCACTCGTATATAAACTTCCTTACATGCTCCAATGGCTCTGGAGGTTTTAACTGGCGGATGATGTTCTAAACTGTCTTCGGCCGCAATTAACCGGAGAACACAATCCGATGGTTTATATTTCCGAAGCCATGGGCATATGTAAGAAAGTTTATTCACAAGTGGACGCGGTACATTCTGATCGGATTGTTCGCGTGATGCATATGACGCGGCTCCAAACCCGTGATGTATGCGTTCCACTAGACCTTTGCACTTGGGATTGAACGCTATTGTTCTTGGCATATCACCTCCTATGAATATTAAACTTCCTTTAAATATGCATGTCATGAAATTCGCGACTTCATTCGTAACTACTACATCTGGTACACCAAATCTTGCCTATAAAATGTGTTATTCTGTATATATATATATATATACATATATATATATATATATATATATATATATATATATATATATATATATATATAAGTATGAATCATGAAGCATCAGGTACGCAATAAAGCAGAAATTGATTGACACCACTTCTTATAGTAATGTCGTGTGTTTTTTATTATGGACCTTATCGCAATCAGAAGAGTTTGAAAAGATTGTAAGTATATTATTAACAAACATAAATGTACTTGTCATTTTTCGACAGAAATTGAAATAGAGAATTTCAATCCATTGTGTTAAAGGCACCGCTAAATTGTGGAACGGTGATACACATGTCGCCCTCCAAGTAGTTCTCTTAAAATAAGTATATTATACAATCAAAATCGTCCTATCGTTAATCCGGCTAATTCTTCTCTAGTATGTAATGAACACAAAGCGCTCAGATGGTATATGTTAATCGAAGCAAATAACCTGGATACGACTGTAGTCAAACATATCCATGATGGTTTTCACACAAACTAAGATTATTTGTGGAAATTATGAGGGATGGTCGACTCACTCTAAGCAACCGTTGAGGACTCCTCAATGCATACAAGAAGAAATTTATTTAACACGCCACAAATTATTACATCACCATTCACATATAAGATCCGAAGCAAATTATCGGGGCCTGCATATTTGTCATTTTTCAGCTATACTATTGCACACCGTATTTCTAACTCTGATGATGGTCTAAAATTAACGTACAGCATATATGATAAACGCATACATTCGAGGATCAAGGCTGATTTAGGTGCCCAGGATAACTGTTTTTGGAGTATTCAGCCCATCTATCAGGGGAAAACACTTTATCGGTTAAAAGATTGTTGTTACTATCGTTCTTCATTTCACTAACTTATAATTTTCACTGCTCATTTAGAGAGTACATAAGTTAGCGTTTTGCGCCTCAATAAGTATTAATGTAAGCCAAGGTAGCATGAATTTGACGCCTTAATTTGAAAATCTCCACAGACTTCAGATGCTCAATGACAAATTCTACGGAAGCCTTCAATTCTATGCGCAGTACTGCCCCCCTTGTACATAGCAGATCTTATTTTTTTGCCAAAGAAAGTTCAAAATTTCACCATAAACACCAGTTAATTTCGATTCCACAATATTAACACATGTTTAGTCGAAAGATGGTAGTTCGAGCTTGCTTAGTTTTCCGGTAGACTGGTGTGCAAATCTTCAAGGGATAAGTGCATAGACAAAGTCGATATATATGTTGTAAAATAAATGTCAGTCCAGAATGCAACATTATCTTTATTTATTCTACAGTTTCCCGAGGGCTGAAGGATGCCGTGTAGTGCAACGCATTAAACTAAATCGGTGGTGTGTGCTATGCAAGTATAAACTATGCTCCGCATAGCTGTCCAACAGTCGTTCATTATTATCGGTGCATTTTGAACTTAAGGTATATTTTCCACTTCAGTTAAATTCCGCATCGCTTTAGCGCCAATTTGATCGTTCATGTCACCAAAAACCAACTTAGAAAAGCGCTTCAGCCGGAGTTTAAAACGTTCTTGTTTTCGTCTGTGCTGCACTTAATAAGAGCATATTCAGACACACGGTATAGGTAACGTTGATAAAGGCTTCTGGCAATGTTTTTAACATACCTTTTTGAAGCGTGCTGCACAAAGTGGATAAATTGCAGAGATGCAATAAGTTAGCCAAGCTTCAGCACGTGAGCTCAGGACGAAATTGACTGAAAATTGTCCGGCTTTTGAAACTTCCACGGAATCAGATGTTCGAAGCCAATACGTGTAGATAAGAATGGTGCAAGTAGTTATTTAATACTCGTAGGATCTTGCATTTGACTTTTGCATACGCAATATAAGTCAATTTCTAATTTGTTCAACGTATGTGCTAGAGCTTCTTAATGTCAAATTTGTTTTAATGTTGTCACATTTACTGTACTGACGTTTAAAATTATTGTAGGTTTCACGAATTGTTTACTTGAACTAATTTCGATATTTGGTAATTTAGACAATCCACTCATTAAATTTATCAAAATTCATCATAGTTATAATTTCTTTAAGAGTCTTATTGATAGATGGAAAAGATATTGAGGAAGACAAATGGACAGAATACGTAATGAACGGGTTTGTAGTAACCTGATTTCACTTATTTACCCGGCATGAAATAACAGAAAAGGCGACGTCTTCTTTACTGGTCGACGGCCATTGCAATATATATACATTAAAGTTTTCATTGTTCCTAGATACATTTTGATTGCAAGAAAATCTAGGTCGCTGATTTCTAGAGGCGATAGTTTGTATTTATGGTTATCTTTCTGTAATATAATCTGTTAGCTAAGGTTGATGAGCCTTATTTGCCCAGGCACCAGTAGCGAAGGCTACTTCCAGATGCCTTAATCTGCCCTTCGCGTCTGGCAAGCTTGTTTTCATTCCGTTATTATTCATTTAATACTAATTGTTACTGCGTAGTTAAACCAAACTCGAGGCTTCACATGGATGTATCAGATTAGACCCGGAAAGATTCATGTTACCCTTACTAGGCTGACTAACTAGTGTCTACCAATCGAGAGGCGGAAAATTTCTATTCCACTATTTTATTATATATATATATATATATATATATATATATATATATATATATATATATATATAGGAACAAAACAACGTACTCCATGGAATAACATTTATTAATAAATCTTATTTAGGTTACGACAAATGTACAGTGGGATTGGATGAACGAATATACTAACGAATCCAGAACAATGGCTGTAGATACTGGTAGAAATAAGATTTATTAATAAATGGTATTCCATGGAGTACGTTTTTTTGTTCTTATATTTAAAAAAAATGGTGAAAATCGAAACGATCAATATATATATTCTTTATTATGTCCTTTTGCTTCGAATATTATACAGTATATTTCTTATAAGGAGGAAAAAATATTACTAACAGAGTGGCTAATGGCCATTTATTTCAAGACTACTAAGCAACACTTTACTATCCTGTATTTATATACATCCTGGGTTTTCATTTGACGATGGGGGTGGCAACTAGACTCAGTCGATTTTACTTCTATTTCTTCTTTGGGTTAAATAGTAATTGTATAGGTGTATGTGCATGTGAGTGTGTTTGTTTGCGTGTAAAGGTCAGTTTCGCTTTGTTACAATGTGATGACTGAAATCTAGTCATTCTTGTATTGATGGATGAAGAGTCAACCTCGACCAGAATCAACAAACATTCGATCGGATTAGCAGCAAACTCAAGAAGAAACACCTGCACATACGGTGACATAACTTTCAAAACAATATTAGCATTCAACACTGCAATCTGCGCACCCTGCGCTGTTACCAAGTGGACAGAAAAAATTGAGTAACAAGGCAAATCTAAAGACGACACTCGGAGAAAAAAATTCATACATGTAACAGCCAGCAACGTGCAAAGTTAGTTAACTCTCAATCCATCAATACAAGAATGACCAGATCTCAGACATTACTAGGGAATACAACGAGAAAGACCCCCACCATGCAAACAGACACATACGCATGTACACTAATCAACTCAAACAATAAATACAAGTAAAACCGAGTCAGATTTGTTGCCACCCGTATAATCAAATGAAAACCCAGGATGTATATAAATGAAAGATTGTAATGGTAAGTTTAGTAGTCTTGAAATAAATAGCAATTATCCACTTTGCCATTTATGTTTTTTTCTTCCTAATAAGAAAAAATATATATATAACCTGTCAAAATTTAAACCAGTCAACAGACAGAGCGATTACTCAACAAATATTGATTCAAGAAGAAACTTTCATTTTTAATAGATGGAGAAACACTTTATACATTCAATGGCTGAATCTGAAAACAATTTATGACTCTTAGAAGCATTAAAAAAACAAAACCATTCTATACAAGTCTCACAAGTCTGTATCGTAAACTAAAATCCAATAAAACCACGACAGTCTCAGGAGCTCCTCATATGCGGCCTATTATGTCGATGATCAGCACACCGCAGCATATGCCAGCTAAGTTTTTCGTCACACTACTTTCACGACAACGAAATTTCTTATACAAAAACACCATCAGGAATTTCTTCGAGCTAGTAGATAAACGGAAGTAAAGATATTCCAAGAAAACATACCATCCCCACTTGAAATTTCAACCTAATTTGTGAACATTCCATTTTAATAATCAACGACAATATTATGTGACGTGGTCAATAATGGAATTCAAGATTTTACTATAGACACTAATGATCCCAAAATGCCCCATATTAGCAAATACAAGAAACACTGAATTTACATTTGATGATAAATATTTCCAACGTTTCGATTGAGTAGTTATAGAAAGCTGTATTTGGCTTCTCCGTACAGATTTCGACATGCACATTCTTGAGCTAATCAGCCTGAAAAATATGGTGGACTAATGCACTATTTACAAAAATGAAGTATATTATCTAACATTATTTACCTTAGAAACAGCAGACCCAGTCGAAATCAAGAAGTATGCTAATGCAAATTTAATTTAACAATAATTGATTGCGCGGGTGGTGGTAACAATTCTTTAAATCAAGTTTGCGAGCTTGAAGTAAACACCAATCCCATTGTATTTAACCAGTCGTCGAACAACATAACAAAACTACCGCCAGCCGCAACGCACTGACGCGTTTCTACCTTCCATGATCATCATCAGAGTACGACGGCAAACTGACTATCGAGGATCAGTATATGCGAGACTGCTAGAGGTGAAAGCCGCATATCTTAATTTGGTTTCAATATATATTTAATGCGGTTTGCTCCGCATTTGTTCGTGACTGCATAAAAATTGTGCAGCCGATATTTCCAGTCAAGTTCAATGTGTGCGAGACTGCTAGAGGTGAGAGCCGCATATCTAACTTTGATTTCCATATATATTCATTGCGGTTAGATCCTCGATATTCAGTTTGCCGTCGTACTTTGCTGATGATCACGGTAGGTCGAAACGCGTCAGTACTTTGCGGCTGGCGGTAGTTTTGTTATGTTGTTCGACGACTGGTTAAATACAATGGCATTGGTGTTTACTTCAAGCAAACTTTTCAGCACACGAAGACTCATGAGGTGGGATGCCAAGGATGATTTGCAAATTGTCGTCTAAACATTTTCATCTAAGTTCGGTGGTATATATGCTAGACGTGCAAAGACATAAATTATCAGCAGAAACTGTCAACATTTCCGCAGAATTTAGTTACAAAGGGCCTGATACCGTCAGGAAAATTAGCCAGTTCTGAGCATAAATTTTTAATAAGGCAAAAAGCAAAATTAACGAATTTATCAATTCCGCATAAATCAAATTTGGAAAAAATATTACACATATAAAAAGCCCTATATATAAAACAAGAAGAGCTTAGCTTCAAAATATGAATCTTCTTCAAGCATGATAGTTAATTGAATAGCCGCAAGTCACACAATTCAACGACTACTTTTCTTGTGTCTACGCAATCAGGACCAACTATTGGAGCAGCAATCGTTCAAACGGATTTTCAAATGAGCTATTCCCATAGTGTAATTTAAAACAGGCTCGTCTTTTAGCAAAAGATGAGGTATATCAACTCACACCAAATTTCATCTTGAAATTTTTTGATTGATATTTAGAACGACCTACCAGTCGTCGTTTACAAAATTCGCACTTCTCTCAACGAAAACAAAAATCTAGAACGCAGAGTTTCAATAAGAATTCGATTATAAATGTGTGTATTTTGAAGGATAAAATAAATAAATTCTTTAGAATAAAAACACCTCATGAGTTAAATGCTACCGGTTAATTAATTAAATATGAATAATGCCCTAACATAATATAAATTTAGTTGTCAAATTTACAAAAAATGAAAGGTTAAATTAATAAAATCTAAAATTAAGCGCTTATTTTTTATAACATCGAGATTATACGTAAAGCGTATTTTTTTAGCGATTCATATTAACATAAACATTTAGAGTAGTACTCCTTTATGCGAAGCACATCTATAATATAGACGATATTATTATAATCAAGGTTGCGGTCTTGATATAAACACCTGACCCATTAATTACTTACACATGTCAGTATAAACTAAAAATTGTAAAGTGTAGAAAAGGCAATTCATCCAGTAGACCGGGTTCGTCGTTATTGGGAACTCATCATGTACTGGCCAGAATTTGCCGCGAACAGGACTCGAATCTGGACACAACTGCTTCGGAATCTGGTGCTCTAATCTCTGAGCCATCCTGCCGCACAAAAGGCAACTCATCCAGTAGACCGGTTTCGTCCTTATTGGCGATACACAATTTCAGGTCTATCATATATGTGTAAAGGCTAATTTGTACATACGTGTACGCATGGCATTTAGTTTAATTATACTCTGTAAGGCTAACAATAGAGCAACTACGTTTTACATTGAGAGACGCAAATTCAAAAGTAAACAATTTATAAACGAATTCTGATTTAATCGCTGTGCTAGTTTTTGGTCTGAATTTTGTGCAGTTAAAAGGAGATGCATGAATTTGGAAAATGACGATCGGAGGCTCGCTCGAAATGTCCATGAAGAAATTGCAAGAAGAATTTTGCGGTTAGTTGCTATACCTCTTCTGGCACAAATGGAAGAGTGGTAAAAATTAAAAACGGATTAGCAACAAACTGAAGTAAAACCAGCCATGCGAACGGCATCACTATCATCATTAACCGTGCCAGAAATACAAAAACAGGATTAGCCCTTAACACGGCATTCTACACAACCTTTGCTGTTACCATGACAACAAAATTAAACTGAAGAACAATACTATACGAAATACAACATACAGGGAATAACATTCGTAAACGCTTTAGCCCACGAACAAGCATGTGCTTACAAATCAACTCGCAATAAACTATCAACAAGTAGTTGAAGTAAACTAGAAAATTAGACTAGCTGTCAACCGCTTAGTCAAAAAAGAAAACTAAATTCATAGAAATGTGAGGTTTTAATGTATTGTTGACCATTCCAAAAAATATACCTTGTGGTATTCAAAAGCAATAGAAATTATAAATACGCATTCATAATTAAATAATTGTGTGAACATTGACTTACGAATACATGTGGATATTTGGCGTAGTGCTGTATTCTACTGTTGGGTGGTGGATTAGCACCACACGCTGTATCAAAACAATTACTGCTTTAAACGAAGATTGGTTGCGCGGGTGGTGATAATAATTATTATAATCAAGGTTGCGGTCTTGATATAAACACCTGACACATTAATTACTTACATATGTCAGTATAAACTAAGAATTGTATAGTGTAGAAAAGGCAATTCATCCAGTAGACCGGTTTCGTCCTTATTGGGAACTCATAAAGTACTTTATATAAATGTTCATTTCAATACCATTTCCCCATGTAATGTGGTGTCTGTTCAGTAATGACAGATTGGGCATGGTTAGTTGGAACTTTGGGTCTAAATGGATGCCATATGAGCTCCACCTAAAGGAAAAATTGACTAACCAAGTTACATTAGTTAGTATATAACTGAAAATTGTGTGTAGTGTAGTGTGCGGCAGGATAGCTCAGTGGTTAGAGCACCAGATTCCGAAGCAGACGTGCCCAGGTTCGTATCCTGTCCGCGGCAAATTCTGGCCAGTACTTGATGAGTTCCCAACAAGGACGAAACCGGTCTACTGGATGAATTGCCTTTTCTACACTATACAATTCTTAGTTTATACTGACATATGTAAGTAATTAATGGGTCAGGTGTTTATATAAAGACCGCAACCTTGATTATAATAATTACTGCTTTAGTTTATATTAACTATGCCAAATATCCGGGCCCTACATAAACTTTCATTTCACTGACATCGCTATGCTAACACATAATTTTCCACTATTGTCTGTAAATGCGCAGAATGCAAACCAAAGGTTGGCGTCTCGTATTTGCAATGCATTCACTTTTGGCAACTCATCGCCAAGAAAGTTGAAAAAAGTGTTTAACAGCGGTGCAAATGCCGACTTAAAAACCTGCGCATTTGAAATGGTGATAACAGCGCTAGCAAAACTTTCAAATAACTGTCGATAATTGGAATCCTCAAAATCCACGGCTCATGCAGCCTTACTTTATGTTGCCATTGGCTTAGAAATTGCTTTCCAGAATAAATAACACGCCGTGATCCGAGACATGTTATGGGCGTTTCATTAATAAAAAATTTATATGAGCTTTTGCTCTATATTATTTTATTAATAGTAAGATAAATAAATTGTCAAAAGAGTAATTTTAGAACGAATCATTGCCAAAGTATTATTTGGCTAAGAGCGAAGTCTTCAAAACGTCTTCTACAAACAAATATATTTTGCTGGCTTCATAAATCATTGTTCGTGGCTAATTGAAAATTTGCAAAATTTGTTATTTCTCAGTTACTTAATCGAATAGAAACGTAGTCTTGATATAACTCCAAAATTGAAGTTACTGTTCTTGAGTATCGATCAAACAAACTGAGCATTATCCACAATAAGGATACATTCAACTTTTAATACGTTGCTGACACATATTGAATTTAAGATTAATGGCTTGATTATGATTCTATATATTTCATCATTTAAATTAAAAATCGCTTTAGGTAGCAGAGGCAATTTATCCAGTAGACCAGCTTTATAATTTTTCAGAACTCGTCAAGTACTATCCATAATTTGCTGCTAGTTAAAACTTCATGTCTTACTGAGATTCCATATAAGCTTCACCTTACTGAAAGGAAGTGTCGCAGACTATGAAGAATATAGTTCCAATTCCAAGTCCCAACCAAGGTGAATTATGGACATTTCTTGAAGAGTTTTCTTTAAGGACGAAATTGGCTTACTAGATGAATTTATTTTTCCACCTAATGAAATATTTGTTTATACTGACAAAATATGCCTAATTAAAACTCTGTCAGAAAACTTAAAGTCAGTATAATTTCACTAAGACATTTATGTCTGTTGTATAAAGAAAGATCGGAGTTACTAATTATATCTAATAGTCATTAGACATTCAAAATAGATTCAACCTGAAGGGAAGTCTAACCATAAAGCATAAGTTGGTACATTACTTAGATTGCGTGTGGTTTTCGATACGAGTGGCTCAGTGGATAGATTTGCAGACTTTGAAACAACTATTCCCAGATTCGCGTTTCGACTGCGGCATATTCTGGACAGTAAATCTGCAACCTAATGCAATGTTGAGTTTATATTCACAGTATATATATATATACACACACACATACATAACGTATTTTCTCATACACATTCGTTTCGTGCTTACTGGCGACTCATCAGTAGGAACCGATATTACGCCCTTTAACCACTATATGTTAGGTCCAAGAATGTGGAATAATAGGACGGTACAATTTCCTAGACGAATGTGTAAACCTGCAATAGTGAAGCTAACATAATATAAAGTCTACGACAATGCAGCTTCAACGCTAACTCACACTATATAATATATATACCGAGTCTGTAAATGATACAAACACTATGGATATTGCGTTAGTAACCGATACCAACATTATTCTACCGAAACGGTACATGGTACTAACACCATGGTTTCCGTGTCGGTACATTGTACCAACCTGATGGATATCAATTTATGCTAAAGTTCACCGAAATTGAGAACTACAACAATTTCTGAACACCTGTTACTCCAGTAAATCCATACACATCAATATATTACAGTTAAATACTGTTTGTCGCGAAGAACTGATATATATGCAAGTATGTATTAGGTGTTGCGAACCTAGTAACAAATTAGTTACTAAATTCGACTGATCCAGTTAATCAATCCAAAAAAATGCACAATACGACAAAGTAGTGCAAATAAACAGGTCTTATTTACATGTATAATGTCGTATAAAAATAAAAATAGCAATATAATTTGGAATGCAATGTCTAAAATATTGAATGATAAACGGTTATGCATAAAAACTAAATTGCAAAAATAAATAACTACCTTTGTCTTTGCTCTCGCAAATTATATAGCCACACCGTGAATGCCCAGAACTTTACTATTTTTTAAAGAAGTTTACGTTATGTGAAAGATATCTTCATTAAAAAAAGCGAATAAAAATTGGGAGCACTGTACTTAAGTATGTAAATATGGGATTAGAGAAGTCCTCAATTAGCAAAAGGTTTATTAAGTCTAAACTATATTAATAATTGCTGAATAGAATTCTGACTTTGATTTATTTTTCGTTGAATAGAATACATTACTGATTAGTTGATCATTTGCTTAATGCTTTCAAGGTTGGTCTAAAATAGCAGGAAAACATGTGTTCCCGAACAGTTTTGAGATTATGCCGAAACCAAGGGTATTTTATGAAGTGGCAGAATACTGTTAAAGTAAGGAGGATGCTCAGAGAAAAAATCAAATAGTTTAAGGAACTGAAAACAATGTTGAACACAATTGGATTGATGTTTATCTGCAGCTCGCAAACTTGAGTTAAAAAAGCAAATAAAAAGATATTCTTCTGCGTGATATCCACGATATGTCGCTGTTTACACAATTTCTTATCCGCAAAAGTTAATTAACTTGGCAGGTTAGATATTAACGCCTAGCATGAGCAGAAAAATTGTTCGCCTTTATTTGAGACTAACCGACATAATCATGTTAGACTAACACATCATCCAGCCTCCTATGACGCACAGAGATTGATTTTACTGTGTAGTTAACGCTTAGTTTTAGACAGTTAATGACTGAATATGAACACTTTAACAATAATTGATTGCGCGGGTGGTGGTGGAAATTCTTTAAATCAAGTTTGCCAGCTTGAAGTAAACACCAATCCCAATTTATTAAACCAATCATTGAACAACATAACAAAACTACCGCCAGCCGCAACGCACTGACGCGATTTGCCCTTCCACGATTCTCGGTAGTCAGTTTGTCGTCGTACTCTGATGATGATCAGGGAAGACCGAAACGCGTCAGTGCGTGCGACTGGTGGTAGTTTTGCTACGTTGTTCGACGACTGGTTAAATACAAAGGGATTGGTGTTTACTTCAAGCTCGCAAACTTGATTTAAAGAACTGAATATGAACACATTGGCCAGGTCAGGCGGACAACGTTTCGGTAGCTGATAGAAAATTTAGCCCCAAGTGCCTCAAATTCCGATAGTTATATTAGTTTTGGTAAGCGTGTTTTTGGCAGCAGAAAGTCTTGCTGAATGAACATTTCGACATAATTTTCGATGAAAAATGAGCAAAATTTCTTACTGTTACAGACAACACAAAACTAAAGATTTCTATTTTAGTTTATTATCAGCAAAATTTAATTTGATCAAAGATAATCCTTACAGGATTATTTATCATTCCATCCATCACGTACTCAAATATCTTTTATTTTGCACAAAGGAACTTGGTGTGCATTCGGTTTTCTACTTCGCCAAAATTCCACATTTCGGTTCTTATTTCCTGGAATCATAGTCGAGGCTTACGATAACAAAAATAAACAAATCAAACTCGGTAAAGTTATAAAGCAAAAAACTGTGTTGTATTTCAATTGTATTTATTACCGGAAGCCCTGACGATGTTGCAATTAGATAAAAACCATAATTGCGAGCATATACTTCTAGAAAGCCGAGTGTATATCAAATTCCACAGTTCGAAAAACAAGACCATTCAACAGTGACGAATCATTTTGTAAGGAATGTGATACTATCGTCTAGGTTTATTATGGGTGGAGTTATTCAAACTGGGTAGTTCTGGTAAGTCTCTTTCAATGTTTATGAGCCATTCTGATTGTAATTGTCTTCAATTTAAAGTCGACTGTGTTCATGAACTCTTGCACATAGTTTATTTCACTGAAATATAACGCGCGTTTTTTTAAAAAAAATTTAACCAAACACCTAATTCATGGCTGGCTTCCACTTCGACGCAACAATGCTTGCAGAATTCTTTTTTAAAAAGTGATCATTCACAATAGGATGTCAAACCCCCAACTAATAATGAATAAATGGGTCAAACACTCGCTTTTGCTCAAACTTTTAAAACGTGCCAAATCATGCGCTCTTATTTATGTTATCATTTGAATTTAAAATTAATCTCCCATTTTGCAACTAATAGCTACTAAAAATACGTTTATTTAGTAAGATAAAGGCTGCAAAATTGTTACAAAGAAAATAATTTTTTAATGAAAATAATTTGTAAAATTAGTCTAAAATATGCAAAATAAAATTTGGAAATTCTTTCGAAATGTAGCCAAATGACTAAGTAGAATCGGCGCATGATATTTCCAACAAGTAAGTAATAATATAAAAAAGATTTCCTGTTTACCATCTAAGAAACAACCAAATATTGCCACATTGCTTAATCTACATGATTTAAAGTGTATGTCGTTAAAATAAAATTTTCTTACGTTTTTCACCAACAGGTTGCGTAGCTCCTCAATAAACCCCGTAAAAATGGCATTCGCCTGTCTATCCAGGCCATCTTTCGCCAACTTACGCGACTCTGCCAGTTGGGCATATGACGGCAATGCGTTGGCGAGCTGCGCGTCATAGGGCAGAAGAAAGATAATATCCTGCTGATTGTCGGCCTTATCCGGAGCCCATGGAACATATTCGCCAATTGTACCTTCATC
The DNA here is from genome assembly GCA_029291075.1 of Eudiplozoon nipponicum. Taxonomy (NCBI): domain Eukaryota; kingdom Metazoa; phylum Platyhelminthes; class Monogenea; order Mazocraeidea; family Diplozoidae; genus Eudiplozoon; species Eudiplozoon nipponicum. The sequence goes on along the minus strand of JAQBSW010007411.1, from coordinate 8,635 downwards.
AATAAGACGTGTTTTGACGCGAATCACTTTTCTCCCGTCAATCGTAAGGACTTTGTAATGGGGCAAGCATTATAGAAAAGAACAATATAATTTAGACACTAGATAAAGAAATAATGACGTAACATAAAACGTCGAACAGCTTTAAAGTCTATAAGACGGGAAATGTTTTGAATAATTAAATAGCACAAGATGCTCACCAGGCCTAAGCGGAAATTTAATTATAAGATTAAAAGTATAATATTCGGTATTTGTCACCTATATAGCATGAGACAGCAAGCGTGCATCCCTCGGCTTGCTCGTTCACTTTTATTGGTTCTCATTGTGAATAACCAGGATTGCTGTGGATGGGATTTTACCACGGGAGTACTTGCTTCTCTAATTTCATTTGATACCCTGCGTCACGAAAGGCGTGTATTGCATGTAGGGCTTAAGCTCTATACCATCTGATTGCTTTAAGTCAATTTTTTGTAATGCAAAACCTTATTGGCATCGCTTGCGACTACAAGTTCTAACTGGACATCTTCGGTAGATAATAATAGTACAGACGTCATGCCGAGGTAATATTTAATCAAGTTATTCTGGCAATATTGTATATTTCGTACAAAATTATATTAAAAAGTGCTAACCTGAAGCACAGACGTCTAAATTAGATTTCACTATTACATATATGTGCACGGTGATGCTTTCCATACCTTTTCGCTTCTTAATTCCTGCATGTATGGCCTAAATATTTTCTATAGAACTAGTCTCTGTTATTGAAAATATGATATGCAAGGTAAACATTTCTATTTGGTTAAATACTAAAATTAGCATTTGAATCAATTTTAACCGCAGGTTACTAGCAGCGCCAGACACAAAATCTAAGTCCATTTATCGATAAAATAACTATGACCATCGGCAAAACGCAGACTATTTAATTAGCTTTGTTCAATGCTGCAAACGTTGAAGAAAAATCAAGCATGAACTGATGAATACATTTAGGATATCTGTTTGTACTGGCTTTATACAACAGGATAGTTCTGTACACTTTATGAATTCATATAAACTTTGGAGAACGCTAATCCCTTTCAGATGTACTCATTTTAGAATATCTACTCTTTGTAAATAAGCGAAGATAAAAATGGATATAAATGAAAATATATATAGTTGCAGAAAAATTGCATGGCTTACGAAATCAAATGATAACCGCATTTAAGAATGTTACCAAGTATCCATGACTTATACAGACCGTTCTGATTACACAGTACATTGCATTCCAAAGTTGTCATGCAATTTTCGGTCTAATACCAATTACATTTAGCGAATTTCTATTCAAGTAAACTCCTACTAGTAATAATATTAACAACAAATAGATACTTACCAACCTCAATTTGTCTTTATATGTCGTACAATGTGACATTGTATTTCATTTTATTCATTTGGCGGAATTTTGAAATGATCATTCAAAAAAAGTAATAAATGATTATATCAGTACCATTCTAGACGATTAAAGGTAAGGTCTAACTTATTCAACTGAACTTTGTCCTATACGCCTGTAATAGCGTCGATATCCAAAATTATGCCAGTATAAAAAAAATTCATCAACATTCAAGAAGCACTATCAGATTCAGAGATGCGAAGCGGAATCTAAATTCTTAAGCGCTTCAAAGCTGCAGGCAACAAAGAGCTGCCGATTATCTCGTTTAATGATTCTGATTATATAGATTCTTTTGCGATGATTGACTAATTTAAATAATTAAACAAACAAAACACACTATGCAATACCTAGTTTATACTGATAAATTTATGCACATAATGCGTCAGGTGTTTATATCAAGTTCGCAACCTTGATTAAAAAGTGATTGACTAATTTAGTGCCTTGTGAAATAGGATCGTGTCTATTTCTTGTGACCGGTAGACAATCATTCAAATCTGCCAAAATTGGTTATCGTACTTTTATCCATTTTCGTTGTGTTATTAGCTTAATTCCAGCTTCTTATATGCTATTTGCTTCGATTAAGTTATTCGCTTCAGAATAACATATTATATAAGAACAGGCTTCATTTCGAGTGGGGACAGATTGCACAAATAATAAATTTTCTTTTAGACAAAATATATGTCACCGCTCCACCACTGACATCGTTCTCGATTCTAAGGATGTAGATCCTAACATATTATTGAGTATTATAGTACAAAATTGCGCATCCGTTTAATTTATGAAAGTTATACGCATTGTTTGTCTCTTAACTAATAGTCTCGTTAAGCGTCTACAGTGAAATTTCGTAGATTAATTCTCAATTTTAACAAATGACATAGTTTCATGCTATCTCCATTATCGCTCAATTTCGTAACGCATTTAATTATAATCTGCAATGTTATGCATATTTTAGTTAGTGTTGTAAATCTTTTCCGAGAAAATAGATTAGTTGATCTTCAATACACACAGACACACAAACAAAGTGATGTTCTATTAATAGAGAATCAGATACCCTGCCGATGCCAACTTAGACAAATAATCAATCGGCACGCTGATTTTTTTGTTATGGAGCATAATTCACATAAATTTTATGTACCGCTTCGGGATCGCGCATCACTAAAATTTGATCTACCATTTCAAAATGAATGTAGTGAAATGGGCTGACAAATTCAGTTAAATAAAAGGAACAACCTATTGAGCAATCATTTATTGCGCGGGTGGTGATAACAGTCATTTCGGCGAGGTTGAGATAAACAATAATCCCATAAATCTGCCGATGCCACCTTAGATAAATCATCAATCAACACTGTCGTTTTGCTATGGAGCATAATTCATATAAATTTTATGCACCGATTCAGGATCGCTCATCACTAAAATTTGATCTACCACTTCAAAACCAATGTAGTGAAATCGGCTGACAAATTCATTTAAATAACAGGAAAAAACTATTGAGCAATCATTTATTGCTCGGGTGTTGATAACAGTCATTTCGGCGAGGTTGAGATAAACAATAATCCCATAAATCTGCCGATAACACCTTAGATAAATCATCAATCAACACTGTTTTTTTGCTATGGAGCATAATTCACGTAAATTTTATGTACCGCTTCGGGATCGCGCATCACTAAAATTTGATCTACCATTTCAAAACGAATGCAGTGAAATTGGCTGAGGAATTCATTTAAATAGCATGAACAACCTATTAAGCAATCAATTATTGCGCGGGTGGTGATGACTATCATTTCCACGAGGTTGAGATAAAAAATAATCCCATAAATCAGCCGATGCCACGTAAGATAAATCATCAATCGGCACTCTGTTTTTTGTTATGGAGCATAATTCATTTAAATTTTATGTACCGCCCCAGGATTGCGCATCATTAAAATTTGATCTACAATTTCAAAACGAATGTAGTGAAACGGGCTGACAAATTCATTTAATAACAGGAACAGCCTATTGAGCAATCATTTATTGCGCGGGTGGTGATAACAATCATTTCCGCGAGGTTCAGATAAAAAATAATCCCATTAATCTGCCGATGCCACCTTAGATGAATCATCAATCAACACTCTATTTATTTTGCTATGGAGCATAGTTCATGTAATTTTTATGTTTACTTCAAGCTCGCAAACTTGATTTAATGAATTGTTACCACCACCCGTGCAAACAATTATTGTTAAATTGTATTGTATATGTGGCGAAAGCTACAAACAGTTTATGTTCGTGACTGCATAGAAATTGTGCAGCCGACATTTCCAGTCAAGTTCAATGTATGCGAGACTGCTAGAGGTGAGAGATGCATATCTAAATTTGATTTCCATGTATATTCACTGCGGTTTGATCCTCGGTAGTCGGTTTGCCGTCGTACTATGATGATGATCATGGAAGGTCGAAACGCGTCAGTGCGTTGCGGCTGGCGGTAATTTGTTATGTTGTTCGACGACTGGTTAAATACAATGGGATTGGTGTTTACTTCAAGCTCGCAAGCTTGATTTGAAGAATTGTTACCACCATCTGCGCAAACAATTTTTGTTAAATCGGCACTCTGTTTTTTTGTTATGGAGCATAATTAATGTAAATTTTATGCATTGATTCAGGATCGCGCATCACTAAAATTTGATCTACCACTTCAAAAGCAATGTAGTGAAATGGGCTGACAAATTCATTTAAATAACAAGAAAAACCTACGGAGAAATCATTTATTGCTCGGTTGTTGAAAACAGTCATTTCCGCGAGGTCGAGATAAACAATAATGCCATAAATCTGCCGATTTCACCTTAGATAAATCATTAATCAACACTGTTTTTTTGTTATGGAGCATAATTCATGTAAATTTTATGTACCGCTCCAGGATCGCGCATCACTAAAATTTGATCTACCACTTCAAAACGAATGTAGTGAAATGGGCTGACAAATTCATTTAAATAACAGGAACAACCTATTGAGCAATCATTTATTGCGCGGGTGGTGATAACAATCATTTCCGCGAGGTTGAGATAATAAATAATCCCATAAATCTGCCGATTCCACCTTAAATGTAATCTGACTTGGCCGCAATGGTGTTGTGTAAATGTCTGGTGTTCCTCATTTCTATGTGTTATGTAGGTAAATATACTCAAATTTGCTAGATCCGCCCTCTCATAAATAACTCTACTTTAGTACCTACTTTGTCTAAATTTTTCTTTTTGTTATTATTATTACTTATTTTTAAATTATTTTCATTAATTGACATTGTATTTACTAGCATTATTTTAATTTTTTCATTATTAAATTGCTCTGAATTATCAAATATAAACGTCTTCTGTACAGCTGCCTGTCGTGATGAAGATGATGCTGATTTGGATGTTAACGATGACGATAAGGATTGTGATCTAAACCTCCGCACAAAATAGCCCAACCACCGTCTGTCATACGTACGGGTGTGTTTTAACCTTCTACATTGTTCATCAGAGCTCAACGGCCAACTGACTAGCGAGAATCAAATATCAATTCATATATAGGATGTAGATAAACAGATAGGCTCGCAAAAATGATTTAAATGATTTCTGTCACTTTAAGCGCAATTAATGATTTTTTAACTATACGACATACGTACATGTGACGAAAGCTGAAACCTGGTTATATTTGTTACTGCAAAGAAATTGTGCAGCCCACATTTTCAAATATGTACAAGGTTTATTAGATAATTAGGGGTGAGAGCCACATTTAGATTTCACATAACTGATGCAGTCATTGCGTTTTGATCTTCGTAATCCAATTTGTCGTTGTGTGTTAAGGATGATCATGGAAGGTCGTGACCCATCATTACATGTGAATGGAGGTAGTTCTGTTATGCCGTGCGAATGATTAGGTATAACAGGATTTTTACTTATTTAAAGCTCGCAAACTTGATTTAAAGAATATAAAAGTTACATACTTAAGTATGTATTAGGTTTTGCGAACCTAGTAACAAATTAGCTCAGTTGTGACCAGAAGGATAAACCAAAGGCAGCATGAACGGAAAGTATAATCTCATGCACATTCGTTTCGTGCTTACTGGCGACTCATCAGTAGGAGCCGGTATTACGCCCTTTAACCACTATATATTCGGTAGAAGAATGTGGAATAATAGGACTAGGAATAATAGGAGATTGTACCGTCCTATTATTCCACATTCTTCTACCAAATATATAGTGGTTAAAGGGCGTAATACCGGCTCCTACTGATGAGTCGCTAGTAAGCACGAAACGAATGTGCATGAGATTATACTTTCCGTTCATGCTGCCTTTGGTTTATCCTTCTGGTCACAACTGAACTAATTTGTTACTAGGTTCGCAAAACCTAATACATACTTGCATATATATTAGTTCTTCGCAACAAACAGTATTTAACTGTAAGTTACATACTTGTTTGTGGCGGAGATATAATATTTATATGCAACTGTGTGTTAGGTATTATGCATCTAGTAAGAAATTAGTTCAAATATGACCAGAAGGATAAACCAAAGACATTATGAACGGAAGTGTAATCTCGTGCACATTCGTTTTGTGCTTACTTATCAGCGTTTTATTTCAATAACTTCATCGATTAGTTTAAGAGAGGAATTTCTGATGGATAGCTGTACAGTTTTATTTTAATTTTGCTTTGAATGAAAAAGCATTTCCTTGCAGCGCAGCTTCTTTGGATGTTAAATTTGTTTGAACGATCTATGAAGCTGGCCATGGGAAAGAATGGACTATACGAAAAAGCTTTATAAAAATTAAACGAAAAACACATTTAACTTAACAGTTTGCTTGACATAAGCTAAAATCTTTGGGCTTTATACGCACATATTAAATTTCATCTATGCTGATTACCGTTCAGTTTCTTTCGCAAAGATTTGTACATTTCATGTTTTGCTGTGTTTTATGAACTTGTATATTGATATGAAATAATTTTAATCATGGCCTTTTTAGAGAATCTGAACGATTAATTGTCAATTTCTTTTTTCTCTTATTCTAGTAATCCAACATATTTCACTATGGTTACTTAATACCTCTTCATAAATTGCTTTTCAAATATGTCAATAGATACACTTTCTGTTTATATTATAAATATATTGTAAAATTTACCGTCCATACCACACCGTTGAATATAGCCAATTAGGTTTAACGTTCAATAAACTAATTAAAATCTAATTTTTTAAACAAATTTAGTCTAATTAGTCCGAACATATGTAAATTACGAAATGTAGTACTATTAATTTTAGTAGCTTATCTTAATATTATTTTATGATCAGGAGCGGTCCTATTGGGCAAATTTATGAAAAGAATTCAAAGTCAGTTACATACTGCAAAACTTTCAAATTAATAAATGGCTTACCTTTAGTTTCACGAATCTCTATATCCTCAACAAATAGCGACAGCGTCTGAATTGTCTAAATGAGCAACAACAATGTTAAACTAATTAGAATAGATAAGCTCAAAATAATTTAACACAAACTAATTACACAGTTTAAGTTCAAAATCGAGATAAACGACTGCACAATCTCGTCCTCTGAAAAGAAGCATCGCAGCTGGCAAGGCTGCATTATATAAGTACTTATCAGACACAAATCCAATATACAGATATTTTAATAAACGTAGTTTTAATTGTTCTAGTCAAAAATATGTTAAAATTGCAATTTTATTGTATATGTAGAATTCAAGCCTGTAAAACGAGAAACTTCTTTAAATCAAGTTTGCGAGCTTGAAGCAAACACCAATCCCATTGTATTTAACCAGTCGTCGAACAACATAGCAAAACTATCGCCAGTCACACGCACCTCGCGTTTCGACCTTCCATGATCATCATCAGAATACGAATGCAAACTGACTAAAGAGGATCAAACGGCAGTTCATATATATGGAAAGCAAAATTAGATATGCAGCTCTCATCTCTAGTAGTTTGGCATACATTGTACCTGACTGGAAATATCGGCTGCGCAATTTCTGTGCAGTCACGAACATTAACTGATTGCAACTTTCGCGACAAATAAATATATAGGTAATACAATTAAACAAGAACTGATTGCGCGGTTCGTGGTAAAATTCATTAAATGAAGTTTGCGAGCTTGAAGAAAACACCAATCCTTTATTATTTAACCGGTCGTCATACAACATAGCAAAACTACCGCCAGTCGTACGCACTGACGCATTTCGACCTTCCTTGATCATCTAAGGCAGGCGCCATTTTACTTTTTATTAAATAAGCGAAGCCATAAAACTGATTGATCCTCGTAGACTAAGATCACGTCTAACACAACCTAAGAGAAATTAAAGTGCAAGTTTTAACAATTTCGCCTCCTATATTCAGAATTTTCAATAGCCCAGTCTTATTATCAACTGTTTATTACACTTAAACAATCAATTATTGTTAAGTTGAAGATAACCAATGTCAATGAGAGTGACGAAAAAATGAAACTCATTTACAATAATGACAGCATAGAATGTGTGCATAAGAACTGCAATCTACTTGGTGTAAGAATCGCTATTCTGATTTTCCGCAAATTGAATAGAAATTTCGGACTCTTCACGTTATTTGATTTTTCTTTATGCCCTTGTAACGACAACGGAAGCTGAAAACGCGTCATTCGGTGAAACTAACGTATCTTTTCTTTGTTAAACGAATGGGTAAAAATGTATTGTTTGGTTATACCATATTCAAAAAATTGATTTACATAATTGAATAAAACAACCACCTAAGACTCATTAACTGCCCTAAATACGAAGATATAAAGGGTGATAAAATTGCAATAAATTCAGAACAATACATCTATAAAATCAAATTCTGTAAATATTAGTGTGAACTGATTTTTATGTGTACTTCCTCTATGTGGACAGACTTTTATATTTAAACAAAACTATGTTTGGCTTATTCCTCGAATAAATCAGTTGATAAAATCGGGATAAAGCGCTAATGTGTAACTCTTAATGTTTTTCCAACTTCAAATCAGGTGACCAGTGTTTCGTGCATTTGAAGGACAATTATCCTAAAAGCATTGTCATTAAATGTGGTAAAGCTCACAGATTACTATCCACAATTTTGCGACGAACGGGGCTCGAACCGGAACACACCCGATTTCGAGTCTGTGGCTCTATACACTGCGCTATCCTCACGCACATTACACATGATTTTCAATTATAGAATAGCTCATGCTTTTGTTTAGCCTTTCCTAAAAAT
>JAQBSW010007410.1:0-40978 GCA_029291075.1 Eudiplozoon nipponicum | reverse complement strand
CACTTCTGCAGATTTGGGTACATGCATACAAGTTATAAAATTCAACAATCATTGATTGCGTGAGTGCTGATAGCAGTTATTCAAATAAAGTTATCGAACTTGGGATAGACAGCAGCCCATTGTATCTAACTAGGCGCACAGAATAGCAAATTACTACCGATCAGGATTACTGAGGCGTGTCTACCTTCCATGATTATCATCAGATTACGACGGTAAACTGAGTAACTAGGATCAAACCGCAGGGCATGCGAAGGGTATGGAAGATCAAATTGGTGGCTCATGCCAATAATATTCTCACGAGCATTGTACCTGACTGAGAATATCAGCTGTAAAATTCCAATGCGGCCACGAATATAGCATCTCTGTAGATTTCGGAACATGTATGCAAGTCACACTATTATGAAACGATGGATATCGTAGGCCCTGTTAATCATTCTCTAAATGACGTTTGCAAGCTTGAGATTAACAAAAATCTAATTGCACCTAACCAGTCGCACAGCATAATATACAACCTTCAGTCACATGTACTGGTGCATTTTAAACTTGCATGATTGTCTTTAGAGCCCAACGGAAAACAGATTAACGAAGATCTAATCAATATTTGGATTGTGGGGTTCAACCTCGGATGCAGGCCATCTCGGAGCAGGAGGACTGGATAGGAATCATTCATTCCTAATAGGAATAAGTAACCAGGTGTTCTATTTAAGACCTTAATTTATTGTCACCAATACAAACAAGAAAGATTTAATACTGCATCAGCCTATGAGATTTATATCACGGATAGTCTTATCTGTCCAGTCTTGCAGAATGGACTATCAAAATAAGCTATTGTAGATGAGCTCAAAATTTGAGATCCCAGGAAGAAACGTCATTTATGCTCATCTGGGGAAGAAGTTATTACAGCGCCTACTCTTAAAAAATAACCAAGGTAGGTGCTGGCAAAAAACTTTCGAATGTCAGTTTGTGCCAAATCAATCTCTTGTTCCGACGTAAAAAAGAGAAAATTCCATGCACAAAAACAAACATTTCTTGTACATACATTTGTCAGTATAAAATAAGTATTGTATAGTGTAGAAAAAGCGTTTCATCCAGTAGACCTGTTTGGTTCTTATAGGGAACTCATCACATACCGTCCAGAATTTGCCGCAGACAGGGTTCGAACTTGGGCACGTCTGCTTCGGAATCCGGTGCTCGAACCACTGAGCCAACTTGCCCTGTAGTGTGCGGCAGAATGATTCAGTGGTTAGAGCACCAGATTCTGAAGTAGATGTGCCCAGGTTCGAGAACTGTCCGCGGAAAATTCTAACCAGTTCGTGATGAGTTCCCAAAGGGGACGAAACCGGTCAAAATGTAAGTACTTAATGGATCAGGTTTTTATAGCAATTTCGCGACCTTGATTATAGTAAATGTAACAGGACTTGTATGAAAAACTTGAAGGAAGGCTTTTTCAAAGTCCAAATGGGAAAATAAATGCTTTATTTTAAATTCATACATGCATGCATACACACACGCGTGCATACATACGCGTGTAAGTACCTACATACAGACGCATATACACACGCGTTCTTACACATGCAGGCATACACAAACATTCGTACCTACATTTATATTCACATGCACAACATACATAATACAAGCATACATTCAGACATATAAACATACAATTATTTAAATCAAGTTTGCGAGCTTGAAGTAAACACCAATCCCATTGTATTTAACCAGTCGTCGAACAACATAACAAAACTACCGCCAGCTGCAACGCACTGACGCGTTTCGACCTTCCTTGATCATCATCAGAGTACGACGGCAAACTGACTATCGAGGATCAAACCGCATTGAATATATATGGAAATCAAATTTAGATATGCGGCTCTCACCTCTAGCAGTCTCGCATACATTGAACTTGACTGGAAATGTCAGCTACACAATTTCTATGCAGTCACGAACATTAACTGTTTGCAGCTTTCGCCACATATACATATATAAGCAATACAATTTAACAATAATTGATTGCGCGGGTGGTGGTAACAATTCTTTAAATCAAGTTTGCGAGCTTGAAGTAAACACCAATCCCATTGTATTTAACCAGTCGTCGAACAACATAACAAAACTACCGCCAGCAGCAACGCACTGACGCGTTTCGACCTTCCATGATCATCATCAGAGTACGACGGCAAACTGACTATCGCGGATCAAACCGCATTGAATATATATGGAAATCAAATTTAGATATGCGGCTCTCACCTCTAGCAGTCTTGCATACATTGAACTTGACTGGAAATGTCGGCTGAATAATTTCTATGCAGTCACGAACATTAACTGTTTGCAGCTTTCGCCACATATACATATATAGGCAATACAATTTAACAATAATTGATTGTGCGGGTGGTGGTAACAATTCTTTAAATCAAGTTTGCGAGCTTGAAGTAAACACCAATCCCATTGTATTTAACCAGTCGTCGAACAACATAACAAAAACTACCGCCAGCCGCAACGCACTGACGCGTTTCGACCTTCCATGATCATCATCAGAGTACGACGGCAAACTGACTATCGAGGATCACACCGCATTGAATATATATGGAAACCAAATTTAGATATGCGGCTCTCACCTCTAGCAGTCTCGCATACATTGAACTTGACTGGAAATGTCGGCTGCACAATTTCTATGCAGTCACAACATTAACTGTTTGCAGCTTTCGCCACATATACATATATAGCAATACAATTTAACAATAATTGATTGCGCGGGTGGTGGTAACAATTCTTTAAATCAAGTTTGCGAGCTTGAAGTAAACACCAATCCCATTGTATTTAACCAGTGGTCGAACAACATAACAAAACTACCGCCAGTCGCAACGCACTGACGCGTTTCGACCTTCCATGATCATCATCAGAGTACGACGGCAAACTGACTATCGAGGATCAAACCGCATTGAATATATATGGAAATCAAATTTAGATATGCGGCTCTCACCTCTAGCAGTCTCGCATACATTGAACTTGACTGGAAATGTCGGCTGCACAATTTCTATGCAGTCACGAACATTAACTGTTTGCAGCTTTCGCCACATATACATATATAGGCAATACAATTTAACAATAATTGATTGCGCGGGTGGTGGTAACAATTTTTAAATCAAGTTTGCGAGCTTGAAGTAAACACCAATCCCATTGTATTTAACCAGTCGTCGAACAACATAACAAAAACTACCGCCAGCCGCAACGCACTGACGCGTTTCGACCTTCCATGATCATCAGTGTAGCTGCTGGCGGTAGTCATGGCAAGCGTCTGGACGAATTGGTTAAATACAATGGATTGGTGTTTACTCAAGTCAGTAAACTTGATTTAAATAATTGTTGCTCACCACCCGCGCAATCAATATTGTTTAAAATCTAGCCTGTATATAAACATACAACATGCATATAGTATACAACATATATATATATATATATATATATATATATATATATAACTTGGGAAAGAAGAGTAAGTGATATATGCAGTTAATATATATAGTTGCCAGAGGCGCATGTTATAGTATATGGACAAACGTTTTTCTCTAATGTGGAATTTCTCAAATAAGTGAAGCATTTAAACAATCAATGGTTGCATGGGTGGGGTTAACAATAATTTAGATCAAGTTTGCAAACCTGAGGTAAACACCAATCCCGTTTTATTTAACCAGTTGTCGAACAACAAAGAAAAACCACCCACGCAATCAATGATTATTAAAATACTTCACTTTATTGAAAAATGTCCATACAAGAGTAAAACATTTATCCATATACTATAACATTCGCCTCTAGCATCTGCACATATCAACTGCATATACCACTTAGACACTTGTTCTCTGAGAGATATATATATATATATATATATATATATATATATATATATATGATGCTTGCATATATGCATCTGTGTTTGTTTATATGAGTGAATGCATGTTTTATATGTGTGCATTATGAACGTACGTATGTACATGTGAATCTAAGTGTAGGTATTTAGGTTTTTATGTATACTGCTTAAGAATGCGTACATATGTGTCTGTATGATACTACCATGAATGTAATGTGCAAAAGGGGTGCATTTATCAACTTATGGATAGAATATGGATGTATATATGCGCGTATGTGAGAGCAAGCGGTACGATATATATATATATATATATATATATATATATATATATATATTCATAAATATGTTCCACAACCAATTTCAGACTGTAGTTGATCAAAAATTTTAAAGTGCCATTAATGGTTCTTTTAGTTCGTCTACCTTGTCTTGTAACAGAACAACTTTGCCAGCGTATTCAATCTCAGCTCCTTGGATACCGCCACCTAGGAGGGTTATGATTTCAGCAAAGTTAACACAAATGAACGCAAGGAAGTAAAGATAAGTTCTTATCAAACGCCGGAGCCATAAGAAAAATATTTGTGATACTTACTAAAGCGGATACAGGTCGATTAACTCATGCATCAGGCTTTAAATAATCGAACATATTTAACTGATATACCATTAATTGTGATAACATTTTTCACAAACAAAATCGAAATCGACAAAGCAGTTTGAAGAAAATGGCGGAAGATCACTGATATCGGTAGCGAAAGGCGAAATTGAGACAAAGTGAATGAATTTTCTTTACGCATCCCATTCCCTTTCAAAAGCTTGCGGGTTGGACGTAGTTCATTTCTCTCGCTCTTCACGAGATGATTTTCAAATATGGACGAAACTAGTCTACTGGATGAATTCCCTTTCTACAATAAAAAAATCCTAGTTTATACTGGTATATGTAAGTAATTAATGGATCAGGTGTTCATATCAAAATCGAAACCTTGATTATAATAATTGTTATCACCGCCCGCGCACCCAATGTTCATTTAATTGTATAAATAGTCATTTCAATACCACTTCTACATGTATTGTGATGCCTGCTCAGTAATGAAAGACTGGGGATAGTTAGTTGGAACTTTCGGTCTAAATGGATGCCATATGAGCTCCACCTAAAGGAAAAATAAACTAACCATGTTACATTAGTTAGTATATAACTGAAATTTGTGTGTAGTGTAGTGTGAGGCAGGGTGTCTCAGTGGTTAGAGCCACAGATTCCAAAGCAGACGTGCTCAGGTTCGAGCCATGTCCGCGGCAAATTCTGGTCAGTACATGATGAGTTCCCAATAAGGACGAAACTGATCTACTGAATGAATTGCCTTTTCCACACTATAAAATTCTTAGTTTTGACTGACATATGTAAGTAATTAATGGGTCAGTTGCTTATATCAAGATCGTAACCTTGATTATAATAATCATTGAAGATCACTGATATCGGTAGCGAAACGCGAAATTGAGACAAAGTGAATTAATTTGCTGTACGCATCCCATTCCCTTTCAAAAGATTGCGTGTTGGATGTAGGCAATTTTTCTCGCTCTTCACGAGTCCATCTATGGATAACAACATTGCTAATATTTGATGAAGTTCAGAGTAAACTGATGCCAGGTGAAAGAGTTTCTGTATTATGTAAGCGAGCACGAACATTGCACTCTATCGCTCATTTTCGATGGATTCCAATCACCAGACTGCGGCGACAAGCTTGTGCAGATTTTCCTCAAACCCTGTCTGTCGAGCATGAAAATTCCAAACGGCAGACCACCGATTGTGGCCACTCTGCTGTTCCACATAAGATTGGAATCCTCTTTAATTTCATTGAAAGTATGAATTCCGATGTTCATCTCAAAGCTAGTTCGAAAGGCTGATCAAAACTACCTGTGTCTTTGGGAATATGAACGCGATTGTGGAAAATTTTGAAACAGATGGTGGGCTGCGTTTAAAAAAATCGGAAACGTCCATACTCCCCGGGATGGAATGTCATTGCTACTAAATGTTACCAGTTTGTAAAACTCAAATAGGTTATTCCACGTCTACGCTGTGTCCAACTCATTAACAAAGTAAAGAAAATGTTAATCCACATCCGCAGATTGGCCGGAAGCTTACTCCTTGCGAAGCAGACAAGCCGGCATGTAATATGCTCATTGGTTTGTACCAAATGTCGCGTGTTAACGAACTACTGCAAAAGTAGAGATGACCAATAAATTTTCAGGTTAAATAATGTTTGTGAAACAATTCAGTACGTTATTGACTGCTGTTACACTTGAGCCAAACGAAGCATAGGCAACTCTGCAGGTTTACTTTGCACTTGTAATCGTTTTGAATAAGCGAATATTCGGAAGAAAGAATGATGGCTACACACAGCAGAATTTTAATTGGATTTTCGCGGCCAGAAGACTTTGGTTCGACCCAGTGAGTTATCCAATATAACACACGTAGTACGCTCTCGCGCCCAATTTCAAGAGACGGACGACTGTTTACCGACAAGGCCTACAACATTGCATCTAAGACAACAGAATTCGCCGCTCTTCCGACAAATTATTTCTTAGATGTCGTTAACAGATTCGACAGAGATGCCAAAAAATTAGAGTTATATACAACATATCTAATCTCGCCAAGTTTGACGAAAAAGTAACAAAATTGAATCCATAGCAGAACATCGGCATAAGATAAAATAAATCAAGAGTAGCATTTTTATATAAATAGTAGAATATATTTAACAAAGCTAAATATTGGCCAAAATGTAGGGAGGAAATAACAATAATAATGGGCCATAGACGTCACTGATGTCAGGAATAAGATAAGAATAAATTATGCAAGATTTAATGGATGTGTTGCTTTTGCTCCAAATAGTGTAGAATGTTATTTTTGTCGGCAATACTCATTAAAATAGGCAAATAATCCATTTATTTAATAAATAAATAAATAAATCAATAAATAAATAAATGATAATTAAATAGCCTTTCTAAATGTCGATTGTACAATACTTAATGCTATATAAGCATTTTTTTTAAAAACATGATCAGATAAGGACGAAAACTTTTATCATGTTGTTATTCATAATCGCGCACCAATTTAAGTAGCATAAACGGATTTTTACAATCTCTGATAATGACTAGTTTGGACATAGTGTTGTGCGCGCGATTTTTCGTGTGCTTGAGATAGGTATGGAATGTGATATGGTTTGGAAAAAGCATCACAGGTTAAATAGCTAATACACTGTTTCATAATTAAAATCGATATATATATATATATATATATATATATATATATGGCACAACCATGAAGAAAGAGAAAACATCTTGAAATGGAATGTAAAGCCAAAAAATAAAAACATAAATACAAATTAGAAGAAATAATGGATACTATAAAATGGAATTCGTTTGTAGAATCCTAAGTTTGTGAAAATGACATTTAAAAAAAGTTAAACTGTTATTAATTAGGTAAAACACGAAAGAAAATATTCCGCTTTATTCTCCGAGTGGTGGGTTAGGATAAACTAACTAATCGTTAAAATTGTTAAAAGGTCAAAGCTAGAGTTATATACGAATGGCAAAAACGTGACAAGATTGCAAGACCGCCAATATACTGTGTCACAAAGTAACGCTCCAACAAGAGTTTACATTTTAGTTTTAATTTTGGTTGATGTGAGGAAAATTTTTTATCAATATATAGTGATTTCAGTTCATTAGCAGTTTAGTTATTCTTTCCCATATGGCTGTTGATTACATCAAAGATAGAAGATCGTCCAGAAATTCAATTCAACAGTGAGTTAGCGAACGTCTCCATAATATGAAGAGGATCTTAATTTACTTGACGAGCCAAAATCGATTTTAAACCACACAGTTAAACCAAAAGAAAACCATAACAGACAATACGTCCAATTATGCCAAGACTACTATGAAAAAAGGCTGATAAAACTTCGTAAATAAAATGATAAATTAGAAGGCCCCCCCTTATTTTGCTAGGTTAAATAAACCTGCCCATGTAAGTTTAATTGGATTTCGGTTTAGTTTTGGACGTTGGTTTTTTGAAAAAATGCTCCAAAGATTTGAATTTGTATAATACACAACACAGTAGGAAGCATCTGAGGAGAATTTAAATCCTTTTTATATACTTGCTAAGACGATTAAAAATTTCCAATCAATATTTCATGCAGTTCATTTCGCAAACTACAATGCGCTATTAATATGTGAAGAAAGCTTATTACTTAAACTCAAAATGTGAGTAAGAAAAATAGTGTATAGCGTAGAAAGCAGCAAGCCTGTTTCACTTTTTTAATAAGACGACACAACTGGAATGCTGTAGAATGTATTCCAAAAAGGAAAAGCTGTGACACGTACCCAGTTTTCAGAGGAAGACACCATGCGTGGATAAAATATCTGACAATAACGAATAGATTACAGAGAAAAAAGCTAGTGCACTGTACTTGCAACCGAGCATGGCCTATAGTTTTTGTGAAGTAACATAAACAGATTTAAACTATGATTCTGAAGATATATTTAGTCTAGCACAAAGAATCTCTTATTTATCTAAAAAAGCACAGACAGTCTTAGTTTTTAGGAAACACATTATTTGCACAAGTGAAATTTTACAAGAATCTCGTCGTATGCGATTAAATCGACAGATTATAGCGGATATCTACCATCTGTTTACTTTAATTGACATTTAAAGTTTGAGTTCATAAACTAACGTATATATATATATATATATATATATATATATATATATATATATATATATATATATATATATATATCGAAGAGTATATTTTCCGGCAAAATAGCACCAAGTACAATTCAGAGTAAGCTAATTGTGAATGAATAGGCCAGTTTACTTCTTGAATAGGTAAACGCACAAATACATTTCTTTGATTATAGTTCTCGAAGAATTCTACTTATTTAAGTAAGTGAATTTTAGTCCTTTATTGAATTTAATTAATATTTATTTGCAAAATTTGTGCGTGAGGTTTGCCGTTAAGTAGGTTTTGAATTTTAAGTGTGCTTATCCATGCTTCCAGGCGAACACACTAGTACAACTCGGGAGCAATCTTGCCAAGCAGACGACAAAACATTCAACTATGTATCGGATAAAATAAAGACAGACTAGCTGAAGTAAAATCAATCGTTCAGAGAGCAACCCGATTTTAAGCAATACTTGGTTAAATATTGAAAGGCATTCATAGCCGCGCGCATACACCCACATATACTTCAGTCACCACTTAGTTGACCACAAACCATTCGTATAATTACAGTCACAGGTAAAAATAAAACAAAACTATCAGACTGTTATGCAATAACTCAATAAAATTGAAGCCTATGACAATTATAAGTAAAGAAATTTATTTCTGCTGTATTTATGAAATCAACTAGCCTACCGAACTTCAATAAAATTATTTTGGACTTATTAATCAATTGTGGTTGTTTCATCAAAGTAGATTCTTGTTTTAATAAATAGCAATGGATATTATCAGCATATATAAATATATATATGTACATTATCGCTCAAGAATTTTTTTCAGATGTCGAATATTAGTTTAAAAGTCGCTACCTATCCAAAAAATGTGTCAAAAAGGTCATCGGTCGTCACTGTCTCCGATACATGAAACAGTTGGTGAAAATGAAAGATGGGTGCCTAATCACATTTTTTTCATTTCGCATACACCTTGTAACTTAACTGAGTAAGCAGACTAGCGCCTTAATAATTCGTTAATGATGCTGTCATTCTGAGGTGAATCAATTGCACGAAAAAAATCGCGCAGTTAGCAACTGAATAAGGTTTTTGAACAACCTTTCCAAAATTTAGTTTTCAGAGATTTCTATACTTATATCCGAGTAAATTTCCAAACAACTGCTAATTACACCCAAAGTAACGCGGAAATGAGTACCCAGCAGCATCCAGTCGCGACGAAACATTTCTTTTCTCCTGCCGAATAATTGGGATAAATACTCATAATGGCGTTTTAGTTAAAAATAGGCACCTACATTTTTTTCAACTATCAATAACTTTCAAACGTGTAGGAGTACATAGCTTTTCTATTAAAGCAAACGTTGACCGGAGAAATCATAATCAAGTGTTTCTACTTCATTCCTTTTATCCGCAAGATCTGGAATGAGCGAAATCCGAACAAAATTTATCTACTTTTACCGACATAACACGAAGTAACAGTTTCTACTTAAAAACCAAAAATTATCCAATAAAATTTCTATCTGAAGTGAGGATCATTTGGTCGAAAGTTAGCTTCATGGTGTAACCAGCATGTAAATCGAATTTCTTTCAATGTGAGCAATTATTCTCTGCGATCCACACAATGCCAAAAAAGGAGCCAAAACTAAGCAAAACGACTTATTCATAACTGACGAGTCGATGAAATGTCCAAAAATCCAAAAATAAAGGAAGCAGCTATTCGGAGTTGAAAAAGTGTCATGGTTCCGCCAATTTGCATTCTACAAACAATTAAAATTAATCTCCAAAAAATGTCAAAATTAAAAATTTTAAGTAGTAAAACAGGATTCACATGAAAAGGGTTGGTAAACTTCAAACTGAAACTAATGAGAATAATAGCAACTGAAAAACTAAAAGGATTAAAATAACTCTGGCTTGATTCTACAATTGAAGAACTATAGATATATGCAATACGTCTATGGTAGTCACCACATTTGTAGATGAAAGTATGATTTAAGTATTTTTAAATTGAGTGAAATTACATAGCTGCCTTTATACCGATGATTAGACACACACACACACACACATATATATATATATATATATATATATATATATATATACATATATATATATATTCTTTGGCTTAATATATGCCATAAAATCAACTTAACATAAATGAATACGTCATTCACTTATCAATCAGTTTTCGACTATATAGGAAAAGACAAAAATAATTAAATAAATTTCAGTTTTCAATAATGAAACTGCTATTTAATGTGAAAATTTCATACATAAAATAAGAAAACGAAGGAGTTTATGTTTCACAAATTATACAAGCCTAGCACGAATAAAGTCAGTGATATTGATGAAGGCTCTTCAAGTTGACCGTATTTCTTATTCATATTAAAAACCAAACAAATATTTTTTTTTGAAAAGTTCCGGTTGCCACCTTGAACAGACACTATTAATCAAGTCTGGCACACAGATAACAAAACGAAAATTAAAAGTCATACGACGAACATGTCAAAATAAAAGCACGAGCTGTCTACTGCTTCACGAATATACAACCCGCATCATAAAAGAAATACTTTAAATTTTATTTCGATCTCGTTCTGTGATCTATGTTCTATTATATTGCATCGTATTGTCAGATTTCAGTGTCTCACTAACTCTCCCTTAAAATGATGAAGCTTTCGTTCAAGCGATATCGATATCTCAACGCAATAAATTAATCTTACCTAGCGGATAAAACGTCATTCCGACATACTGAGACAAACAGCAGATAAAGTAACGGATTTCACTTCGATGTCAGGGAGTTATTGCTCTTTCAGGACCTGAAACTCTTGATGTGCCTAAATATATGTTGCTGCAGAATAAATAAAATTTTGTCAATAAATGCGGTAAAAAATAAAAAAGAAACATGTAATGAAGAAATATGGAGAAATTTTTCAACGAGTTAGAGAATATACAACGAAAAACGTTTAAACAGACAGTTTAGATTACTATTTTAAAAAATGCAGATTTATATGGAAATTTTCTCAGAAAACGAAATCGGCCATTCATTCAACTTCCAGAAATCTCACCCGATATACAGTTACCTCATTTTAATCTAATTTAGACAATATCGTTCTGATCTATTATGGCAGAAATTAACATACGTGCAGACATGGATAAACGATGTACCCAAGCATCATGCGTGCATGCAGACAAAATCAATATCTCCAGTCTTCCTTCAATATCAAAGAAAACCAAAATGCGACGTCTGAAAAACAAATTCTTTAATCGCTTCACTTGGTTTTTGCGTGAATGCAAACTGCAATTAAAATAAATACTATTAAAAACTATCACGTATGTCCATTTATTTTCTGATTGTATTGATTTATTCCTAAGCTGAGATGAAATCGAAAGCTGCAAGTAAGTCACACTCTGCACTTCGCCCTTCACTGGGCATGAGAATAACTGTAATAAGACAAAAAATAAATAAATAAGACAATTCCCACCACCTGAGCGAACAGCAAAGAAGTCTGACGCAAGCAAAAAAATAATTCGTTCTGAGTCTTTCGACTCAGCTTTATTCAGTTAATGCTAGGGCCTGGCTCTTAGGCATTGCCGCCAAACACATTCGACGAAAAAAGTGTACAAACATTTTATTTGAATGTAATCATGTATTTTTGAAAAGAAAAAAATCAATATCAGAAAGGAGAAACTATGGAAAATCAATATTTTGATGGTGATAAAGTAGCCTATGTAGACCACTAGAAGAAAATTTTGTATACTTGAATGGTTATTGTAATGAATTCACCTATGTATTTTAAAAAGAAAGGCGAGAAAAGTGCTGATGTGTTTGGAATTTAAAATGAAATGACAAAAAAGAGGACGTATTAAATAGCTTGTACTGAAATGTAAGAAACAAGTCTGGGACTATTATTGCAATAAAAGCCAATATAAATAATCAAACTGTAAGTGGCAGATTTGGACAACAGACAGAAGCAAATAAATAATCCATGACTTGGAAAAACTTTGACGAGATGAAACGTATATATAAACATTTTCGGTGTCTATTTACTCAGTGCGCATCGCGCAGACGTAAATAAATTAAAAGCGAGCGTCAAATGCGACGTTCTACACAATACAAATTTGGAATGGATATTTCCTTTTTATCTTACCTCTGTTGATACCGAAGATAGCCCGAACAAGCATATTAGTGAATAGCTAATTATTTTTGGATGAATATGAGTGATATCGTTCAGATAGTAGCCCTAAAAACAAACATACTAGAACAATGATATTCGTAACTCTAGACACTTTTTAGTAAAACGGACACTTTCCACTTTTGATGTAGAATGCTTTTACATTTCATATGATTAAAAATCTGCACGAATTCATAAAACCTTCCAATATACGAAGAAGCACGATACACAGGTTCCGAGTTCTCACAGCCTTGCGAATGTACATTCCAGCAAACGTACTGTTCAGTGCCAAATGATGTCGTTATTTTGGGTAATGCCTGAGGTTTAATGTGTTATTGCAAACATTTTCACATAGAAGGACTCAAAGGGTATTAACGTGATTGCGTACTCTGCCTCATTAAACAGCATATAACACGGTTAGCAAAGGCATGAAGGATAAAACTAAGCAAAAATTAAAATTTAATTCGATTGATCAAGATCCACTTAGAAGAATAAATAATCAATACTGGTTTACTAATTGGTTTATAATATCAATCAACACTAGTGATCAGAATAATGAATAGCGCATTGTCGTTTATTGAAATCGACTTGTTTGGTCCATTTGAGTAAACGAATAAACAATGTTGAATAACCAGAGCAGGCGTACAGCAACGTCTGTAAAGAAAGGTTTCGTTTGGGCACAAGGTTGTCGAGCCCACATCGAGTCACCAATCAACATTGGCAGGAATCCTGGTTGACTGCCGGCTGGTCCGTCAGTTTCGTTGCTAGACAAATTCACGAAACAAAAATAAAACAGCAAGAAATTATTTGCTTTGTCCACATGAAGAAAGAAAGAGAAATTATGAAAAAAAGACAAACAGAAAGATGTTCGTTTAATTATATAAATTTTCATTTCAATACCACTTCCCCATGTAATGTGGTGTCTGTTCAGTAATGACAGATTGGGGATGGTTAGTTGGAACTTTGTGTCTAAATGGATGATATATGAGCTCCACCTAAAGGAAAAATAAACTAACCAAGTTACATTAGTTAGTATAAAAACTGAAAATTGTGTGTAATTTGCGTCAGGGTGGCTCAGTGGTTAGAGCACCAGATTCCGAAACAGACGTGCCCAGGTTCGAGCCCTGTCCGCGACAAATTCTGACCAGTACATGATGAGTTCCCAATAAGGACGAAACCGGTCTACTGATTGAATTGCCTTTTCTACACTATACAATGCTTAGTTTATACTGACATATGTAAGTAATTAATGGGTCAGGTGTCTATATCAAGACTGCAACCTTGATTATAATAAACAGAAAGATGGTCTAGGAATAAGTTACGCTCTGGTCCGCATCACGGTCGATTAGCTTATGTGCATGTTGGAAAGAACTTACTTTGATTTTTTAAGTAAAGTGAAACTACACAGCCGTTATGTTGAAGATATATTTTTGGCCTGTGATAGTCGTGTGCATGTCGGGCAAATACTCAATTGATTTAATGAATGGAAGCTGAATATGGGATTTACACGTGAAAATGAGGAGGATGATATTCTAGCTTTTCTTGGTGTGTGGCTCAAACGTAGAACTGATGGAACATTGACCAGACCAGATAACAACAAGAAAATAGGGAAAGGGCAATATTTGCATTTCAGTAGCTACTGCTCATTGAAATGGAAAAATGCTTAGTTAAGACTCTTGTAATAAGATATTGCGAATATTGGTTCGCTAGGTTGATTGCAGACTGAGTTGGATGATATGCGTTACACTATTATCGTTAACGGTAGCCAAATACAATTTGTAGATACGTTTAACCTAACCGTATAATGAAATCCGATGTTAAGAAATGTGTGGATACCCATTTACAATATAAAAGTTAAGAGACAATGAAGTGCATAAGAGATAAACATTTCGTTCCGCTTTATCTATTACATACTTTATAGGTGACTTAGTTATGCTTACAGCCACCACTAAACATATTCTACCTAGTTTGAGAGTTGAAATTCCATTGCAAACAGCATCAAAAGTCATCTATAATTGAAATTGCTCCTGCTAAACAATCAAATGTAGACAGATACAGTAGAAGAATGAATTCACGCTTGTTGGAGCACATACCAATCCGGTTTGTGCAGAATAAGTTTGGTGTTGCACTTACGTCTATTATTAAACAATCTATTTCCAATAAAAACTGCGACGCGAGTTGTAGCTTTGCACCAACAGTTTCACAAAGATCCGATTGATCTCAATTTCCTATTCCGCATCTGTTTTGTCTTCAATCAGGCAGGGCGTGTATTCGTCCCTTTTCTCCGAAAGCTTCAACATCGTTCATACTAACCATTGGAAATGCGAGTCTATCCAATCTTTGTTTATTGGCTACGTTTCGGAACGTGCTAATATGTAATATAAAATGTATTTTTAAAATTCATTTGGAGTATTAAATGTTTTATGTAACTGAGGAGAAACTAACATAGAATTATTCCAAGTTCAACTTTTCAACGGAAAATTGGCGGGACTCTATGTCGGACCTATTCATATTTCGATAGCTCATTACACGTTAAAAAACTAATAAAGCAAATGGTAAATTTCATTAAACCCCTTTAATCTCATAATAGCCAACTAAATTTTCATTAGTTAGGCGTTCGTCACATATGCGAGTGTGTATTTCTATGAGTGTTAAATATTCATTCTAATGTAATTGAATACTGGTTTAGGACCTTTGTTGTTATGATTTATCTTTAACAAGAAACAGGATAATAACTAAATACACGTTCTTCACGAAAAAATGATTTTAAAAGAGAACAAAAGCCGATGAATCAGTTAAACAGACTTCAATTAGTTAAACAATGTCGGTCGGAAGGTCATCTTTAGACACAGCTCGTCTTATATTAGCGAGCATCGAACAATTGTAAACGAGCCGAATATGACTAATGAATTATAATTAAGTGTATGCATTTCGTGCAAGCATTCCATTCTAGGTCGAAAACTTGTCTCACTTTTCTTATTTCACTTTTTTTATCTAATTCATATAATACCTGTTTGGCAAGGCCACAACTAGGACGTGCTCCAAAGACACCCTATTGATATAAGCTTTAACCGCTTTGCAGAGAGTTTAAAAACTTCAGTATATAAAACTGCAGCCTTCATACAAAAGTCGTCATTAATTTACAATAGAATAAAATTAAATTTACACTCTGATAGAAACTTCACCTTAAACGATCCCGTGTATAGTGGCACAGCAACTAGTCACAGCAAGCGAGAAATCGAGTTACAGTTGCATCTCTTCAGTACAGGCAAATTTTATGATAACATTTATAGTAATGTGGGCTAGATAACCAGTTAATATTCTGTTGCTTTAGGACAAATACTTAGGAGAATATTTTAAACATAATGCTGTAAATGTCGTAATGATTTGTAATGAAATTACACGAATGCATTACGCACAGCAGTTTGACAACAATGGAGGTTTTAAACCATTTAATGTTCTCTGCCGCTTACATGTAGTGTAAAAGATAATTATCTGATGAGATCAAGTGGTTGAGTACAGCTGTTGTACGTAGAATTAGCTTTACAAAGTAGCCCAGACTTCAAGAGAATGAATCTACTAAACCATGGATTCGCATTCATAAGGATCTTAGGATTAATAGGCAGAATCTAGAGTAACGCTCAAACAGGAGACACTCCGGGAAATAGTTAATAGCTATGCTTTTACAATAACGTAACGAAAGCTAGTTTTTCGTGCCAGTTGCCTCAAAATGAAATTTTCAGTGTGCGTAAAATGCATATTTTGTCCATTTTTACCATAGAATACAATTTTGTCATATCCATTTTTACAATGTTGAATAGTTCGCGCAAAACTAGATAATCCTTATGGCGGTACCATGATAACTGGTATCTTTTCCAATCATTATCATCACCACCATCCTCATCATCGTCATAGGTATCATAATAGTCATCCCAATCATCATAATCAATATCATAACCAATGTCACCATAAAAAAATCATGTTTCTCAACATTCTTATGATAACAATCATTATCACTTCAATTATAATCATAATAATCATCATCATCATCATCATCATCGTCATCATCATCATCATCATCTTCGTCGTCATCATCATTATTAGCATGACATTAATCAAAATCAGCTTCATTATCATCATCAACAACACCATTAAAATCATCATCAGTATCAATATTAGCATCATCATCAACTTCATCAAAATAATCGTTAGCAGCAGCATCATTATCATCATCAAAACATCAGAAAAAGCAACCGATATATATATATATATATATATATATATATATATATATATATATATATAAAAGAAAATTATGCCTCACTGTGATATGCCTGATAAGAAATCAGAAGAATTTGCCGAATTCAGCATGAAAAGGTTAAATCTCGTGTATGTGTGTTAATTATTGGCGGCTCATTATTAGGATCATCCACTACGCAATAAACCCACACTTATTTGCCATTGAAATG
This sequence comes from Eudiplozoon nipponicum, assembly GCA_029291075.1. Taxonomy (NCBI): domain Eukaryota; kingdom Metazoa; phylum Platyhelminthes; class Monogenea; order Mazocraeidea; family Diplozoidae; genus Eudiplozoon; species Eudiplozoon nipponicum. The sequence goes on along the minus strand of JAQBSW010007410.1, from coordinate 23,761 downwards.
TGGAACAGTGAAACAAATCTAATTTTGCTTTCCATATTTATGCAATGCGGTATTATCCTCGCTAGTCAGTTTGCCGTCGTACTCTGATGATGATCATGGAAGGTTGAAACGCGTCAGTGCGTGCGATTCGCGGTAGTCTTGCTAGGTTAAATACAATGGGATTGGTGTTAACTTCAAGCTCGCAAACTTGACTTAAAGAAACAAAATATAATGTTGGATTGTGACTTAGTAACGGATCCTACCATTCAAACGCCAGTGAGCATGATGAGTATATTTGCTCGAGAATACGTCATTTGTTCGTGATACCTTCGATGTATCCTTCTGCTCCAAAAATGATCTAACTTGTCACAGCGTACACAACATCTAACACTTGAATTCTCGTATGTTAATAATCTACATTCAAGAATAAAAAAATATTATGCGACTTATGACACCATATTTGATTTATTTTGTCTATAATAGAAAAAATAGTTCTGCATATGCAGAACAATTCATTGAATTGTACACGTAAAGACTGTCAAACAAAAAGTACAAGGAACACACAAAATAAAAACTTTCAAGTTCTTAACATGAATATACTCATGCACAAACACCTGGCACACAGTGACCAAAAGTCTAAAAAAGACAATATTTAAAAGCAGAATTCTGGAAGAGTAAACACAGTCTAAGGCGTACACACGTGTGTTGGTGTGTGTGTGTGTGTACACGCGCATTTACGTGGTTGCGTGTATCTGTGTAACTTTTCCATATTAGCTCAGACTTAATTAGACATATCGTTGTTATCTGCTCTCAATTGTGCTCATCCCGTTTTAATCCACATATACAGTACATTCTAAAAGTCGGTGTGCATGTGTTCCTCTTTTATCCCTTCAAGTGAAATAGTCCAAACATTGCCAACTTTGAGATGTTATCAAACAAAAATCCATTCTCTACCCAGATCACTTATAAGTAGAAGCTTTTGAAGCATACATACAAAATATATTACGACATTAAACAATTTAAAAATAATTGTTATCGCCACCAGAGCAACCAATGATCATTAAATGTTAGAACTATTCAATTTAATAAGACTTCTCAGATAGAATGGTGTATTTTCTGTAATGGCAGATGGTAGGTGGTTAGTTGGAACTTTAGGTTTAAGGAGACGCCATACAGACTCCAAATGGAGTAAAAACACGAAAATAAATTAGTTAGTACATAACTCAAAATTATGTGCGACATGCGGTGGGGTGGTTCAGAGGTTAGGGCCACTGACATCGAAGCAGGCGTGCTCCGATTCGAGCCCATTCCGCGAAAAATTTTGAACAGTATATAAAGAGTTCCCAATAGGGACAAAACCCGTCTACTGCAGAAATTGACTTTTCTACACTATATGATGCTAAATTTAGACTGAAAATGTATACCTAATTGGATTGGTGTTTATATGAAGTTAGCAAATTTGATTTTAGTTACAAATTATTTATTGTTGACGCTAAAATATATGCGTCAATGAATTGCGTATGGTATACTCTGTAGTTAGTTAAAACAGCACCACAGGTATAAGCCAAAGTCTGTATCAATAAAAATTGAAAACTAAACTACACACATATCACGTGCATACAGGAGAATGCGCAATAGCATTCAGCAATACAAATAACAGGAACAGATACGTTTTTAAATTTGATTGCGGAGTGCCGGCTTAATATTTTCCAATGCCGCGTTTTACACACGCGTGTTGTAGCTTTGCACAAACAGTTTCACAAAGATCCGACTGATCACACTTTCCATGTCATTTTGGTCTTCGATTCGGCTAGGTTTGTATTCGTCCCTTTCTTCCGAAGGCTTCCACATCGTTCATACTAACCAGTGGAAATGCGGTTCTATCACAACTTTGTTTACTTAGAACCGCATTTCCATTGGCTAGTATGAACGATGTTGAAGCCTTCGGAAGAAAGGGACGAAGACAAACCCAGCCCGATCAAAGACAAAAAGGACAGAAATTGTGATCAATCGGATCTTTGTGAAACTGTTAGCACAAAGCTACAACCCGGGTACGCAAAACGCGGCATTGGATAATAAAAGGACCATTGAATTTGGTCAAGGAATTTAGGAAATTTAGGCTTGAGGTGTAATGCTATCATATACTCATGAAGCGCTGCTAAGCACGAAATGCTTGTGCGTATCATTATAAACCTCTTGCTTATCCGGATGTTTGCAAGCCTTCCGGTACTGCTTAAACTACCTTGTTGCTAGGTGCGTCATACATAATATATATATATATATATATATATAGAACCACGGTTTTCGAACTTATTACAGCTCGGTATATGAAATATATAGCGAGTAGGGTTTGAAGTCGCAATGTTCAAGACTTGATATAAAGCTAACTTCATTGCTGGTTGAATACATATTCGTAAAGAAGATAGTAACCTACAATTATCCCACATTTCATGACAAAACGTATAGTGGGTATAGTGTATACTACCGGCTCCTACTAATGAGTCGCCAGTAAGCCCGAAACGCATGTGTACATGAGATTATACCTTTATTCACTTGAACTTGATATAAAATTCTGGATTTATTTGAAATTTTTTACTAGGTATGCAATATCTAATAAACAATTGCATTAATATTAATTCTTCGCAACGAGAAGATATAAATGAAGCTTTGCCGTTAAACCCAATGAAATCATTTTTCTACCTTAAATGAGATCTTGTAAAATTGCATTTCAAATAAAATCTTAAGCGCATTTTCATGACCACATCGGAACACTGAAGTATGTCTTTGAAGTCTAAATTAAATAACAAATTTCAATCTGATAATCTTATATATATTCTTATTGAATTGGATATATATATATATATATATATATATATATATATATATATATATATATATATATATATAGCTTAATAAGCAGTTCCCGTTTAAAGTACAAAATTTAGCCGTTGCCTTTAACACTCGATAATAAATGATCATGCATCGACTATTTAAAGCCAAAAAGTAAACCATGTAAACGTTCATATTGGGAGAAGACAGGGAGGAATTATCGATTGGTTTAATGTAAAAGAGAATGTACGTAACAAAATAGTCGATAAAATTGGCACGAGGCTTTTATAGTACTATTACAGAAGTACAAAATCAAATTGTAAGCATGCTAATGTACCTTTATAGCGGTTTTATCGGTGGCAAGTCAAAATGTTTGCGTGAGCGTATCTCAGTCTGATTGGCTAAAATTTGCGCGTGTTAGAACATGGACCAGATTTTGAGGAAAACTATTGAAGCAAGAGAGGGAAAGGACAGGAATCACATTTAATAGTTTCATTTGATCAGAGTATACAAATACTGTTATGGCTAATGAATGCAGTAGTTAACAGTGATACTCTGATTAACTTCGGTCTACACAGATTAAGCGTAAATATAATAAGAGAGTCAAAGGCAAAAATGGATGGAATACCTAATTACATATGCAAATTATTCAACACAAAGTAATTATGATAAAGATAATTATAACAATATCCTAAATTCTCAATCTCTTATTCTTCCTGCTGGCCTTCTTCGTTTGGCTGCACTTCTCTTATGCTCTATAGATAGTTAATGCTTCAAAAGATTCATTAGTCAGTAATTAGAGAAATGGTAAACATAAAGCTATCGCTTTCACAAATGTTAGTGTAAAATCAATACCAATCTATGATTTCTTAATAAAATGTACAATACGTGAAAACTATTGACCAAAATAATAATCCGGATAAGGCTAAGGGTTCACAGTCCTGTTAAAGTTCTGTTGCTACCAAAGACTTCAAACGAAAACACGGTCAGACTATATAAATTGTATTGTGAAGAAATAAATTCCTTGACATAAAATAAATAGTTTATGCTCCACAATTATGAATAATAAAAAATTAACTATGATCCCAAAAGGTGAGAAACATCTAAATTAATAAAATTCAAATAGTAAAAAGACACTAAATCTCGAAATTTAAGCGTAAATATTTCTAAATCATAGCCTTGTATATATATATGTGTGTGTGTGTGTGTGTGTGTGTAATTAGGAAGAAAAAACATTAATAACAAAGTGGATAATGGCCATTTATTTCGAGAATACTAAACTTCACTTTACAATCTTTCATTTATATTCATTCTGGGATTTCATTTGATTATGTGGATGGCGATGGATGGTGACCCGGTTTTACTTCTATTTCTTGTTTTGGCTAATTTTTAATTGTATATGAGTTTGTGTCTGTGAGTGTGCCTGTTTACATGTAAGTATCTTTCTCGCTGTATTGCAAAGTGATGTCTGAGATCTGGTCATACTTTCATTGATGGCTTTTGGAGTTAACCACTTGTTCTCATTGTTGTCTATAGCGTGTACGAATATTACTTTTCTGAGTGTAGTCTTTCATTTCATCTTGTTGCGCAATTTTGTTTTCTACATTTGGTAACAGCGCAAGTGCGGATTACAGTGTTGAATGCCCACATTGTTTCGAAAATTCTGTCACCGTATGTGCAGCTGTTTTTTCGTCTTCAGTTTGTTGCCAATCCGATCGAATGTTTGTTGAGTCTTGTTGAAGGCATAAATACTATTAAATTGTTGTTGAATTTTGTTCTTCGTAGCCAGTCGAAGAATATCATGTTGATGAAACTTGTGAATATTTAGATCAGGTGTTTGTTGCTTTATATAAAGGGCTTCACAAATACATACTATCTTTTCTGATTTTGCATTATTTAGAATTGCGAAATTGGTCAAATTGACTGGGTGCCTCGTTTCCAATATATGATCGGTTAATTTGACCAATTTCTCAATTCTAGATAAAGCAAAATAATTCAATACTACAATCCGCACCTACGCTGTTGCCAAGTGTAGAAAGCGAAATTGCGCAACAATGTGAAATGAAAGACTACATTCCGAAAAATAACATTCGTACACGTAGCAGCTAACAATGCGAACAGGTGGTTAACTATCAATCCATCAATACAAGAATGACCAGATGTCAGACATCACTTTGCAATACAACGAGACCTTTACATGCAAACAGGCACACATATTTACAAATCAGCCAAAACTAGAAATAGAAGTAAAACCGAGTCAGATGTGCTGCCAACCGCATAATCAAAAGCAAACCCAAAATGTATATAAATGAAAGATTGTAAAGCGACGTTTAAAAATCTCGAAATAAATGGTCATTATCCACTTTGTTACTAATGTTTTTTCTTCCTAATTAGAAATATACTGTGTAAAATTAAAAAGGCATGGACATTATAAAGAATATATATATATATATATATATATATATATATATATATATATATATATATATATATATATTAATAACTGAAACTTGTAGCATAATCAATTGAGAACCTAGAATGTGTATAAATGAAGGATTGTAGAGCGATGTTTAGTATTCACGAAATAAATGGCCTTTATCCACTTAGTTATGTTTTTTTCCTAATTAGATATATACTGTGTAATATTCGAAGGCAATGTACATTATATATATATATATATATATATATATATATGTATATATATGTATATATATCTAGTCAGTACAAACTACACACACAGTGCATCAAGTAGCATAGACAGCTCATTCATTGGACCAGTTTTGCTCTTATATGAAACTCTTTCATTCCTGTTAAGAACCTGCTGTAGAAGGGACTCGAACTAGGGCGCACTGACTTCGTAGACTGCGACTCTATCGACTGCGCCACCCATGCCGCATACCTCGTTCAATTTGATGCCATATACCAACTCAAATTTCCGGTTAGCCTCTCCTTCAGCTAGAACCTATTACGAATCAATTAATAAATGAAGTTCTAACTCGTCACCCCCAATATGCCATTAAACAACGGACAGCATGCCAGATGGTTAAGCTGTATTTATGTTCATATATATATATATATATATATATATATATATATATATATATATATATATATGCTTGTAATGACCATTTCCTTTGAATATAAACAATATATCTTTTAATAAAGAAAACTCATTCAATAACTAAGATAATGTTATTAAATCTGTTTTATTTTCCTAAAAGGTAATTATATACATGCATATATGATACATGTATTAATAAAAATAACTTCTGCACGTATCTGCGACATTATTTTTGTTCTTCTTAACAAACTACAATGCAAGATTAGGAAATAAATGTATTAAAATCATATTTGAGGACTTGAAATAAACATCAATTATTATTCTCCTCAGAATATAAAAACCCTATGATGACTATAGTTGCTTAGCTCACAATTTTACCTATGCTGCACTACTCCACCAGCATACCACACAGTGTATCATGTTATGTTATTTAACAGATATCCGTAAATAAATTTTTAATTAGCATTTAATGCCTCTGGAAATGTTTGCGAATTTTCATGTTAACTCCATTCGAACAACTTTACTTGTTCATACATGGATCAGTCATGCCGGCTATTTTTTTGAAATCGCGCCCCTTTGACAAATGATAAACAAAATCACCAACAAAAAATGACGCTAATGCCGAGCAAATGTTTTTTATGAAATAATGTTAAAAATCATGTAAATTTAAAATATTGATTGTCAAATTGATTTTGGTGTGCTTTTCATTGAAAATGACTTCAGCGAAAGGAAGTCGAAATATCTAGAATAATCAGGTAGACAGTAGATGCAAACACCTTGTGGCGCACCAGACGGAAAAGGTAATTTGAAATATTGTTGGCATTTGTAGTAACAAAATCTCTTTTGAGTCAAGCGCGCAAACATAACACAAATATCAATACTATTTTATTTCTCACAGAAAAAAATATTGTCAGTCGCACGCACTGACGCATTTTTGGTCTTAATCAGAGCACGACAAAAAAAACTGACTAACGAAGATCAATCGCATTACGTGTATGAAGTATGTAATGCTATAAATGCAGCTCACACTCCTATTAGTCTCGCATAAATGGTACTTGACTGTAAATGTCGGCTGCACAACTGCAGTTATGAACGTTGTAGTTTTTCAGCTGTTGCCACGTGTATATAATTGATACAATTGCACAATCATAGGTTGTGTTGAAGATGGTTACGCTCAATTGCATCAAGTTTGCATGCTTGAGATAACCACCAGGCAAATTTTATTTAAACAATCGTACAACACCAAAATTCCTAGCAGTAGCACACACTGATGCATTTCGAATGTTCACGATCATAAGAAAGCAATTTATGCATATATATGTTTGTATTTTTGTGTATTTATTGCAAATAAACGATAAAATCATTCTCATTTGCAATAAAAACAAGAAATATAAATAGACCTGTCTAAATAATATTGCTAAATTTGGTTTACAACATAGTACAATTTATGGTTCCCTGTTTTTCTTTCAGAGTGGCAGTGCGATCAATTTCATTGAAAATAAATCAATTAATAGAAAACGTGGAAAATTCATGTGATCGTAGTCGTTACTGAGTTTAAGTGAAACACCCCTTGATAGGAATATCGACTAAATTAGAATCCAAGCGTTTTTCCGAATTTTAGTAAAGCACGAAATAGAGACGAGGAGTCAAGCAGCCATTCATTTCCGTCCAAGCAGTGTCTGTCTGCAATTTTGCAGTGTAGCATTTATATTTTACATACAAATATGCATAGTTCTTTTCATTTGCAATGTGTCCAAACACATCATATGTGTTACTTTTTAGACACAAATGTTGCCTTTGAAGCTATGTTAATTTTTTCATAAAAAATCTAATTTAACTGCCTTCTGGGCTTAGTTAGCACATTTTAGACAGGCTTGGGTACATTAATTGCAATAACTTCGAAGATTATTAACAAATATCCCTATTTCCATTTTTACAAGGCCCGTAGCCATAGAAATTCCGGCTTGACGAGCGGAAAGTCAGCCCGGGAATGGTAGCATAAAATTTGCCGGGTCTTATGCGACACAGCCATCATCCCGTTTCAAAGTGAAGCCCCGAGTTTGACCTAACTACGCAGTAAAACTTAGTGTTAAATGTGTAGTGACGGAATGAAAGCAAATGTATCAGACGCAAGGGGCAGGTTTCGGCTGCTGATGGCAACTTTGGCGACTGGTATCTGGGCAACTAGTGCTCACCAGCCTTGGTTAGCACGAAGGATAACGAATGCAAACCATCCTCACGAGGAATGGGCGAACAAGTTATCTCTTATAGTCCAAATATTATCATGAACGATAGAAATTATAACGATTAAACACTGCATCGGCGGTCACGCAGTATAATCACGATCGCCTTATCTGTTTAGTCGTGCAGAGTTGATAAGCAAAATCTCCAATTCTGCTTCCTTTCCATCTCTTTCCCCTTCCCAATCTAACGGTAACTCTCTTATAGATACTATGAATATGGTAAGTGTTGATCATATCGCTGAGCCAAATATCGAAAATAGTTTTAGAAGACCACCATTCTTTAAACGTAGGTAAGGTTTTAAAATAGTTGCACTTAATGTGAGAAATTAAAATAACTTGAACAAGATGCTCTTTCACGTACGTTGGATAAATTAGAAATCGATGTATGTTGCGTATCAGAATCCAGAATACAGGATCCTAAGGACATTACAGAGCTGGGCGCACCCTCCTTATCTACGCGTTATTGGTTTATAAAATCTGGTTCCACAGAGCTTTATCAAGCCGGTATATAGGGCGCTGATATTCGCCGTAGAACAAGAGCTCAAGCTTACATAATTGAATGGATCCGTGTTAATAGCCGAAATCGCGCGGCACGTTTAAATGCATATACTAAAATCAATGCAAAACCCGTAATCAACATTGCCTTTTCGTTGTATCTGCATATGCTCCTACCGATTGCATCACAGACGAAAGCAAGGACGCTTTGTACCTCGAACTAAGCTTTTTACTAAGTAGAGCAAGAAGTTCAGATATATTCTCCGCCATTTATGGAGAAACGGGAGTATTTCACTGTCTTAAAGATCGAGTTTACAATGCATCTGTACGTGCAGTTTTATAATACGGTAGTGGGACTTGGCCCCATAGAGTTAATGGTTATAGACGCATACGGGCATTCGACCATCGTCGTTTGAGAAGCATAACACATGTAGGTTAATAACAACGAATACCCAACGCTGACACCAGTATACGTACTTTGGGATCAAACAAAAAATGCTCCTCGTTAGACAAACAAACAAATCTCTAACGACTATACTGGCTCGGTCACGTTTTGCGTAAGTCCCCAATTCAATTTTCATGTAGAGCACTTTTCTCTTACCAAACGCCAGATTAGCTTAAGAAGCAAAGTGGACAGATTTTGACATGTCAGAAACAATTAAAGTTAATACCATCAAAATTGGATAGTATAGGACCCACTCGTCTGCCAGGATGGAGTCCACTTGCACATCATAGTTCTTCGTTAAAAACCCTGCGCGATATGGAATCGAGTCGAGCCCAGTGGTTATCTTGACGCAGATTTCTACTAGAATCAACTTTGTAACATTCTTTACTTAGTTGAGCAGAGTTAGCTGCGAGGTTAGATTGTATTTATAACGCGATAATGTAAAAGCCAAAAGAAAGCTGTATTGCTTACGTTTCCTTGCCTCAATGCTGATTTGGTCATCATGATGTTGTATAGAGATTTACGATGCCTCAATTCCGTGGAATATCTAGATAAATATACGCATAGTAACTAGGTTCTCTCTCTTTCGCGTCTAAATTATTATTTTTGTCGTTATTTATATTTTAAAAATCTTGATTTTGTTACTTTTATGGTTATATGACAAGGCGACCTTCTTTCTGTAAGCAGTATTTCCTTGGGATGCCCGCAGATTTTGTGCAGTAGCAGCAAGCATTCTGATCTAATAAATAAAAGCATCTAACCAGAGGGCCATTACTGCCTAATGCTCCCGTCGGTTCTGTTAATCTAGCATTTCCTTGGGATGCTCGCAGATTTTGTGCAGTAGCAGCAAAAATTCTGATCTAATAAATGAAAGCATCTAACCAGAGGGCCATTACTGCCTAATGCTCCCGTCGGTTCCGTTAATCTAGCATTTCCTTGGGATGCTCGCAGATTTTGTGCAGTAGCAGCAAAAATCTGATCTAATAAATGAAAGCATCTAACCAGAGAGCTATTACTGCCTAATGCTCCCGTCGGTTCCGTTAATCTAGTATTTCCTTGGGATGCTCGCAGATTTTGTGCAGTAGCAGCAAACATTCTGATCTAATAAATGAAAGCATCTAACCAGAGGGCCATTACTGCCTAATGCTCCCGTCAGTTCCGTTAATCTAGTATTTCCTTGGGATGTTCGCAGATTTTGTGCAGTAGAAGCAAACATTCTGATCTAATAAATGAAAGCATCTTGCCAGGGGGCCATTACTGCCTAATGCTCCCGTCGGTTCCGTTAATCTAGTATTTCCTTGGGATGCTCGCAGATTTTGTGCAGTAGAAGCAAACATTCTGATCTAATAAATGAAAACATCTAACAAGAGGGCTATTACTGCCTAATGCTCCCGTCATTTCCGTTAATCTAACATTTCCTTGGGATGCTCGCAGATTTTATTGCAGTAGCAGCAAAATCTGATCTAATAAATAAGCATCTAACCAGAGGCTATTACTGCTAATGCTCCCGTCGGTTCCGTTAATCTAGTATTTCCTTGGGATGTTCGCAGATTTTGTGCAGTAGCAACAAACACATTCTGATCTAATAAATGAAAACGCATCTAACCAGGGCCATTACTGCCTAATGCTCCCGTCGGTTCGTTAATCTAGCATTTCCTTGGGATGCTCGCAGATTTGTGCGGTAAAAACACTTGTCTAATAAATGAAAGCAGCTCTAACCAGGGGCCATTTACTGCCCCTAATGCTTCCGTCGGTTCCGTTAATCTAGCATTTCCTTGGATGCTCGCAGATTTTATTAAGTAGCAGCAAAAATCTGAATCTAATATAAATAAACATCTAACCGAGAGGCTAATACTGCCTAATGCTCCCGTCAGTTCCGTTAATCTAGCATTTCCTTGGGATGCTCGCAGATTTTGTGCGGTAGCAGCAAAAATTCTTATCTAATAAATGAAAGCATCTAACCAGAGGGCCATTACTGCCTAATGCTCCCTTCGTTTCCGTTAATCTAGCATTTCCTTGGGATGCTCGCAGATTTTGTGCAGTAGCAGCAAAAATTCTGATCTAATAAATGAAAGCATCTAACCAGAGGGCTATTACTGCCTAATGCTCCCGTCGGTTCCGTTAATCTAGTATTTCCTTGGGATGCCCGCAGATTTTGTGCAGTAGCAGCAAGCATTCTGATTTAATAAATAAAAGCATCTAACCAGAGGGCCATTACTGCCTAATGCTCCCGTCGGTTCCGTTAATCTAGCATTTCCTTGGGATGCTCGCAGATTTTGTGCAGTAGCAGCAAACATTCTGATCTAATAAATGAAAGCATCTTGCCAGGGGCCATTACTGCCTAATGCTCCGTCAGTTTCCGTCGTCTAGTATTTCCTTGGGATGCTCGCAGATTTACGTGCAGTAGCAAACATTCTGATCTAATAAATGAAAGCATCTAACCAGAGGGCCATTACTGCCTAATGCTCCCGTCAGTTCCGTTAATCTAGTATTTCCTTGGGATGTTCGCAGATTTTGTGCAGTAGAAGCAAACATTCTGATCTAATAAATGAAAGCATCTTGCCAGGGGGCCATTACTGCCTAATGCTCCCGTCGGTTCCGTCAGTCTAGTATTTCCTTGGGATGCTCGCAGATTTTGTGCAGTAGCAACAAACATTCTGATCTAATAAATGAAAATATCTAACAAGAGGGCTATTACTGCCTAATGCTCCCGTCATTTCCGTTAATCTAAATAACAAAAGTCCGTGCTCACGCCTTTGAACTCCATGGACAATCGTCAGGATGTGGATTAGTGAGGCAAATGAATTGGCACTAATTGAGTGTACACATTATCACTCCAAGAATTTGTTTCCAACTGAACTTGTTGATCACATTGAAATTTTGACGAAAAGTTGCCAAATTAAGATAAATTTTATACATGCCTAAGTGGGAAGTTAATGAATGTATAGCCATGTGGGAAAAATAAAATTATCGCTAAAATCAAGCTATTGGCGGACGCATGCATTTACTGCTGTTACTCGATGCTAAGATCTTTGTGAGAATCTATCACCAAACTTACTTTTAACCCCACTACCGCCAGCGCCAGAGTCATTGGCCATATTCTCTGACATCTTCTCACAGATTATATCAACGAGACGCTCAAACACTGCCTTCACGTTGATATTTGCTTTGGCTGACGCTTCGAAGAACTCAAGACCTGTAAACAAATGCACCCATAAGAATACACGAAAAATGAGAATAAAAATGCATCAATTTATAAGTTGCATCAGATCGCGTTTTCTATTTACATCAACAAAAAATTGAAAACATAAATCGCTTTTACGTATAGTGAGTCCACGTCTTGCAATACTGACCGAATGTGTATAATTTATTACTGTTGATGTTTTACCAATAACCTTCAATGTTATAAGAAAAAAAAATGATACCATTTGATAGAAAAATAAACAGTCATTTAAACCAGTTAATGCCTGTAAAATATATCAATATTCGAGTGATCTGACTCTTCTTAACACTATAAGAGCCAGACACATCCCCAATTCATGGCAATAATAACGCGTAAAAGGAGGGACAATCTGCACTTACGCTTTTAGTAGCTACTTTATGTATAAATCACCGAATGAGTTCATACGAAGTTTAACATAATACCACATAAATACGCAAATGTCCAGCTTTTCTCCTCAGCCGTCAATCTCACATTTAAAGGATCATCGTTTTGACTAATAAGATTTACGCCCGAGTTCATGTTTTATCGAGATATTTTGAAACTTATTGGCGCGAACCTCCATCATCCAAAGTTGGAAATTTTATTAGACGGCCTCACCTATACTTATGAGTGACTAAATTTATAAAAATTACTGACGTTCCACAATGTACGCGTGCGTCGCGTATGTGCGTGTTTTAAACTGTAAACGGTTCAGTTAAACATAATTGCATACGAATTTCAGTCTATCTACAGGAAACTACAGTGGCTGAATGACAATTTGCCTAAACATTCGTCAGACTAAACTTTAAAGTTAGGTGTGTTTGTTTGTGTGTGAGAGAGATAATGCATTTATGTATGTAGCCTACCAACCTAACGAGTGACCAGTATTGCTCTTCAGAAATTAATTGTTTCATTCTTACGATGTAAACTGACGAACTGAATCTCATCAAAAGACATTACGCGTAATAAGGGCTATAAAATTAATACATAAAATACGGAAATAGCAAAAAAAGGATGAAAACTTGAAGAATAGTAGCGAAAATAATTCTAGAATTTATTATCTGGGGAAAAAATATTAACTAGGACATACACCGACTTAGTCAAAACAAGGATAAGGTAGTTGCGAAAAAAAGATGCGCACCAATTTATTTCTTTTCCCAAACTTATAGCAATACAACAAAGTGGATTGGGAGCGCAATGCCGGCTACTGCTTATAAGTTGACCACAAGTACAAAATAAAAGCAAGAATGGGATTTTTTTATATTTCTTGTTTATATTGTACTGAAAAATTACTAATGGCTTATGCATGATGATAATGATGATGATAATAACAATAATTAAGATGAAACCTTTTTGTCAAAGCATGTCCTGCATAAAGCGTAAATACATATACGTTAATTCTTCGCTATCAACAATATATAAATGGTTCTTCTGCGAAGACAAGCTAAAGTTACGTTTGCTATCCTAAAGATGAGTAGAATAAGGGTTTTTTTCTGGTCAAGGGCTCTCTTGAATCTCTTCTTGACATCATTTCATCTTGACATGCGAACAGACATCTGTATTAGTAAAATAGTTATGCGCTGTTTGTTATATATATATATATATATATATATATATATATATATAATTAGATGGTGCAAACCTAGTAATAAATTAGTTCAAGTAGGACCAAAAAGGATAAACCAAAGTCAGCATGAACGAAAGGTATAATCTCATGTACATTAATATGTTACTAGGTGTGCAACGTCTTATACGCAATTACAAACTGTCTTAATATTTTAAGCACGCATGTTTACCTTTCTTTGCTTTCAAATTAACACTTGGCATAGTAGATCGCTCCTGGACGTTTCGATTCCGTATTTCAAAATTTAGCATTAGCCAACGATGACAAAGCGGTATACAACATGTAGAGCTATACGTCATTTACCTGGACCCACAGAGGAGGCTGGGATTTGACAGTATGGTAATAAGCAGTTAGTTCCACGACGTGACATGCTCCCTCCTAAATATATCTACCGTTCCTCATTGTTTCACCTTTCTTCCATAAAGTTTTTGAAAAAAGTTATAGATGTGATAAGCGGAATGGACCGGTCGTCATGTTGGAAAGTCTGACTGCAGGAGGGAAATATAACACCGCAGGTCGTAGGTCATTCAAATATATTTATATTTTTTATACATTTTCTCTAAATATAAAAATTTCATTTGCTAATTACATCAGTTTGATACAAATTAATATCCTATTGGTGTAATTATAATAAAAAAGCAGTCGGCTATATACAATATATAAGGGCGAAATATTGACAGACTAAGTGTAAATGATTGCGGATAATCATGCCTGAATATTTAGAAATTATAATTTTAACAAATTCGTTAATTTCGGCTATTGCAATCCATGGTTTCATCAAAATGAGTTTGTAAATAAGAATTCGTTTTTGAACAATACATGTATTCATACGCAGTAGCCATATTTCTGGTGAATTAGTTATTTGTATTGACTTAATTTTTTGTATTAGGTGTTGGTACCTATTAACAGATTAATATGAAAGAGGACATACGATAAAATTATATTCATACACGTAATATTCAACAAAGTGAAGATCTGATCAAGACTCAATTTATCAATATACACATTGCTCTGTCAGGCAATAAGAATGATTCCTATACGCACACAGACACAACGCGTATGTGCATAAAAATCACCCGCAATAAACCGCCACAAAGAAATAGAATTAAAACTGAAAATAAAAGTATTTAAATGAAGATTCCTTTTGCGAACCTGGATTAATTGAAATTACCTGATCTGCGTTTTGACTAACGCAGCTTTCATTGTTCCAGTAGTTTTCTTTTGGCAAGATATTTCGGCTGAACTTACCGTTAGCCTTCATCAGTTGCAATATGCCTCACAAGTTTAACAATCGAAACTAATGAAGCTTGCTAAATTAGTTTGCAACATCCAATACATAATTGCATATATATATTAGGTCTCCACACCAATGAGTATCTAAACCACAGTAGTTTTCAAATAAATCCTGGATTTATATAAACGAAAGATCGTAATATGTTGTTCTGTATTCTAGAAATAATCCAGCAATGATTCTACTATATAGTAGGAATGGACGTAATACCGGCTGCTACTGATGAGTCGCCAGTAAGCACGAAACGAATGTGCATGAGATTATACTTTCCGTTCATGCTGCCTTTGGTTTATCCTTCTGGTCACAACTGAACTAATTTGTTACTAGGTTCACAAAACCTAATACATACTTGCATATATATTAGCTCTTCGCAACAAACAGTATTTCACTGTAATATACCGAATTAAATGATGTCATGCTTACCGAGAAAGGTGATAACTGATATCGATCAAGGCCAGAGTGCATGGATTTACTGGAGTAACAGGTGTTCAAAAATTGTTGTAACTCTCATTTTCGCTGAACTATAGCGTAAATTGATATCCATCGGGTTGGTATCATGTACCGACTCGGAAACCATAGTGTTAGTGTCCGGTACTCATCGATTTCAAAAAAGGTATCAGTTACTAACACAATAGCCATAGTGTTAGTATCCTTTACAGACTCGGTATATATATTATATAGTGTGCTTTAGCATTGAAGTCGTATTGTCGTTGACTTTAGATTATGTTAGCTTCACTATTACAGGTTTACACATTCGTCTAAGAGATTGTACCGTCCTATTATTCCACATTCTTCTACCAAATATATAGTGGTTAAATGGCGTAATACCGGCTCCTACTGATGAGTCGCCAGTATGCACGAAACGAATGTGCATGAGATTATACTTTCCGTTCATGCTGTCTTCGGTTTATCCTTCTGGTCATAATTGAACTAATTTGTTAATAGGTGCGCAACACTTAATACATAATTGAATATATATTAGCTCTCCGCCACAAACAGCACCTAATTGATTTGTTATTGTCTGAGAGAGGGAGAGTGATTTTGGGCCGAGTTGATTTTAATTGCATGACTAATCCGAATTTTTATTTAAGCAATGCCTGAAATCCGGTTATACTTAGATCGATAAGCAATAGTTTAAATTAGTTGCACAGGTTTTCCTCTGTCTCCTACTTGTAGCTAGATTTTATCACTATGCTCCCTTAAAACCACCACAGAATGTGTGTAATGCTATATTTATCGCTTCAAGAGATATAGAGCCTCCAGTGTTGATAATAATAATAATAATAATAATAATAACAATAACAATAATATAAAATATATTTTTTTAAATATATTAATGAAATTTGTGTTATTCCCCTTACCTAAAATTTCAGAATGAATTTATGCTCTTTTACCTTTATTCATGATGCGGATGCAAAAGATATTGTTTGTATAGGTTTCTCCGTTTTATACGATAATGATGATGATAAAACGGCGCGGGTTTTTGGGAAACTGAATAACAATTTCTGATATTGATGATGTGTGACCAGACGAATAAATATATATGCAACCTCTGTATGAGTGCTTGAAATATATACCAAAGGTTTTATCAACATGTACACGATTAAACAAGGATTAAACTTATTATTATAATCAAGGTTGCGGTCTTGATATAAGCACCTGACCCATTAATTACCCACACATGCCCGTATAAACTAAGAATTGTATAGTGTAGAAAAGGCAATTCATCCAGTAGACCGGTTTCGTCCTTATTAGGAATTCATCATCATCACGCCAGAAATTGCCGCGGACAGGGCTCGAACCTGGGCACGTCTGTTTCGGAATCTGGTTCGAGCCCTGTCCAAGGCAGTTTCTGGCCACTACATGATGAGTTCCCAATAAGGACGAAACTGGTCTACTGGATGAATTGCTTTTTCTGCACTATACAATTCTTTGTTTATACTGACAAAATGTAAGTAATTAATGGGTCAGGTGCTTATATCAACACCGCAACCTTGATTATAATAATTGTTATCATCGCCCGTGCAACCAATGTTCGTTTTAGGATTAAACTTATTAATTGCTATATTCGAAAATAATCAAAATAACTGTTGCTAAAATGTAAAGAAGACAATTATTTACGATAAGTTTGTGAGTTTAAGATAAACATCAATCCCATTATATAAAATAAGCGGTGCTTAAGGTAGCAATGGCAATTCACCCAGTAGACTAATTTCGTCCTTATTGGGAATTCGTAAAGTAGCATCAGGAATTATGGATCGGACCTGGGCTTGTGTGAATATAGCCGTTGCTCTATCCTGCCGCAAACTACATACAAATTTCAGTTCTATGCAAACTTATGCTTTTGGTTAGCATTTACTTTAAGTGGAGCATGTGGCATCTCTTTCAATCTAAACTTCCAACTAGCCAGTCCCAATCTGGCATTAATATAAAAGATTGCACCATCTGGGAAAGTGATATTGAATAGTAAATTTATACAAATAAACCGGTTGAATAGATGAATTGCTTTCGCTGCATTACACAATGCTTATAATATATTATTTTAATTAGAAAGAGAAAACACAATTAACAACAAAGTGGATAATAGACGTTTATTTCAAAAATACTATCTGCCATTTTACAATCATACATTTATACAAATTGTGTGTTATCATTTTATTATGAGTGTGGCTACTAGTCTGATTTTCCGCTTTATTTCCATTTAGTGTTTGGAGTTACTTGTACGTGTATGAGTGTGTGTCTGTGTGCGTGTAGGAATGATTCTCGGTGTACTACAGAGCGATGAATAAAATGTGGTCATTTTGGAATAGATGGATTGAGTTTTGACAAAGTTTTCACATTGTTGGCCATTACGTGTACAAAATATTTTTCCGCGTATTTCTCCTTTCCATTTGCTTTTTTCTTCAAATTCATTCTATCAAGCTAACAGCGCAAAGTCTGATGATTGCAATGTTGATCGGTCATAGTTATGTGAAATTTCTCTCACTTTTAACGACGGTTGTGATGCCATTAGTGCAGCTGCTTAGATAACATATATATATATATATATATATATATATATATATATAATTTCTCAGAAATCATGACTACATAAATAACACAAACGACATTTATTTTACCGTAAAAACGAAGTTATTACAAATCCACTTGCCTAGCTGTTGAGCAAGTTGTTGGCCTCTGTTTGGTGTAACGGCGCGTTCGTCGGCTAAATCACATTTGTTACCTACAAGAACGACCTGGGCGTTGTCCCACGAATAGGTCTTGATTTGTGTCACCCTAAAAGTAAGTATACACATGGGAAAAATCAACTTGTATAACCATACAGAAAACGTAAAATTTAAATGACATGTATATAAAAGACGTTATCCAATCCTTCGCCCTTTTGAATATGCACGTGTAAGCGTAGCATTGGAAGATGATCATCGAAAAGAATACGTGAAACATTCAGCACTGACAGCGACGAAATAGAAGGATATAACTCAGCCGCATCATAATTCGTCGTATCAGTTTAAAATTCAGCAGCTATTACCATCACCAAAGGTTGTATTATTCAACAAGTTCTCAGGAACCAAGATTTGGGCTGTAAAGGTTTGTTCTCAATTTACTATACGAACCGGAATTTTCAGCTTCAGCAGAGTTCAAACATTAGCCTAATAGCCAGCGAACAAATGCACAGGGAGCACGTATTCCAGTCTATCAGCCAGCCAACACACAGAAAACAACTTGAATTCTAGAGACGATGGATTTTTTAAAAGAAAAAATAATCACGTTGACAGATGTCATTTGGTGTTTCCTTACATAGGCATAGACAAAAAATACAACAAACTTCATCTCATCAATAGGTCACGACTCGTAGGTCTGGTTATTTTTTTAGCTCATTTTCCATGGAGCAATGCCATCAAATGCCGATCAACTCCTGCGGAATCTAGTAAGTGGTTGAATGCCCAATCGAACGACACTCGGGCCATATCTGTGTTAGAAGGTTACTCAAGTTAATCTTGCAAAGGTGGACTTTACACAGATGGATGGCTAGAATCTAAAGAAATTTATTTTGTCATTTGATAAAAGCAATTACAGCTTCGCGGGCTTTGCAAAATGAAATCTTCGTAATAACTGGAGAAAAAGTCAATAAAAATTAATAAAAACCATTGATTCGAAATTTTTTACCTAATTCCCTTGTTGTGTGGAATCTGCTGACCGGTTTGCATAGCATATAAAAATGACTCAAAAAGCAGCTTCTCTGGAAAGCGTAGTTTAAAAGCTCCAGTAACAGCATTCACAGCAACGTAGTGATCACAGTATGATTTACAAATCAATTCCATTAAGCCATCACAAATTTCGCTGATATTTCAATATCAAATTCACAACCATTTTGTGATAAATTAATATCACGCGTGGGAACCGGTAAAGGTGAAATGACAACAGACATTGTATAGCGACACTATGGCCATCTGAAATGTGCGCATCTGCTTAACGTGGTACAGAAGCAAGTTAATGAGGTTTTTGAAAAAACAACGAAGTTCAAATCTATATCTGCGAAAATTGAATTACCTAGTTGAAGAAAAAAATTAAAGCCGTGAATTATAAAATGAATGCCCTTAAGAAACCTTCACTGCATTGTGAGACTTCAGAAACTTGGCAAGGATCACAAATTTCTACTGGAAAACCGATAATCTAAGGGTTCAGAGCAGGCTTTCAATAGTCATATAAACAAAATGGGTTAAAACATGCGACTTACCAGTCTTGGACAGCGTTAAACGACTCCTCGTTTGTTATGTCATACATGAGAATGAAGCCCATCGCGCCCCGATAGTAGGCAGTTGTGATGGTGCGATAGCGTTCTTGGCCAGCTGTGTCCTACCGAACAGAAATAAATAAAGATAATCAATCTTCTGCTTACATTACACCACAAAAAATTAAAATTCACTCGTTCAAATTGATAAGCAATATACATTCACGTGTTTTCACACATACATAATCTAATGCCTGCATACATGCTTACATACATACATTCATACATTATTTAGTACATACATACGTATATACATACATGAAACCATACACATACAATCATATATGCACACAAACATACATAGATATATACATACATACAATCATAAATTCATACATAAGCATATACTCACATAATCCAAAACAGTCTCTTGTATATTGAATTTAAGGGGTTAATGTGTCCATATGATGGATATTTTAAGTATCTACTGGATTAAACAGTTAAATACTGTTTGTTGCGGAGAACTAATATATATGCAAGCATGTATTAGGTGTTGCGAACCTATTAACAAATTAGTTCAGTTGTGACCAGAAGGATAAACCAAAGGCAGCATGAACGTGAAGTATAATCTCATGCACATTCGTTTCGTGCTTACTGACGACTCATCAGTAGGAGTCGGTATTACACCCTATAACCACTATATATTTGGGTGAGAATGTGGGATAATAGCGTCTATTATTCCACATTTTCTCACCCCAGCATAGTGGTTAAGGCATAACTCGGCTCCTACTGTCGAAGTCTCCATAAGCCTGAGCAATGCTGATCTTCCGTTCATCTCCTTCTGGTCCTGAACAATGGTAACAGGATCGCAACACCTGCTCCATGCTTATCTACTGGATTACTGGATGATAAAAGCAGCACGCAGTCTATTTTGGCGCATGACGAGACAAATAATTTATGAGTATTCAAAATGTAGCGTCTCCAATCAGCTTTCAGTTTACTTGTTGTTAAGCCCTACCATCTTGACATGGCTAATGAAACATACGTAAAAATGGGCTACAATATCATCATATATTTATGTTGTGGACAATTGTTTTCGTTTATTACCGAAAAGTTCATAACAGTGATAAAGGTACGATTGGCGAAGTTCCGCCTGTTGTCAGGTTGGAGATTGTCATTCCTTTAGGTCCATTTACCATAAAAACTAGACAAAGGAAACAGACTAATTGGTTCGAAATACCGTAACCCTTGTGCTTTGGCGAAGCACAAAATTTAAGAAACAAGGTTGAAATACTTTTCGGACATTCCCTAATGAGGCAAAGAACACTTAAAAAAAGAGGGCAATAATATAACTCAGAAAAAAATTTGACCTCGGTGCATCCTACTTTCTCTACTAAACTCAAATACATAACAAGTTTCAAGACGACAAGCTTCACATGAATGTTCTAAGGGATTAATCATTTACAATACTAATACTATTATCCTAGTCTGTAGTTTTACTTCAGTAAAAGTGCACGTAACAATTTTTCCGATAGCATAAATGATATAATCAAGAGAAGAAAATGCACAATGGCGCATTTATAAATATTTTTATATTGAGGCAATACAATTTTTGTCGTGTAAAAAAGTTTAAAATTACAGCAAAATATCTTTGCAAGAGATGATATTTTCATGGATAACTTTTAGTATAATCTTTCTTATCTTATCTTATGTAAAATCAACATTATTTAGTTAAACTACATATTGATATTTATATTCGCCTCTATACTTCTTAAATATAAAATGCAATTCTTTTTAATTTTTAGACAAAATTTGCAAGTTTTATTTGTAGCAGTGCATGAAATAGCTTGTCGCCTATTACTTCGATATTCCGCATTACTTTCATCCTTCAGAAACGCATTCATTATAATTCAGAAATAAATAAAGGAAACAACACAAACTGACATGGACATGATATTTAAAAATATCATATATCATCATATCGATATCCGGATTCATGTAAATGATAAGATTGTACGTGTTTCCCATTTATCTTTCTAAAGGAAATTGGATCGCCTGAAATATTTCATGAATGAAAACTTAAAAATATGAAAGGTAAGCAACGTGAATATTGGTCCCATAATCACATTAGTTCATTTATCTAAATTTTCAATATTTCTTATGTTACATAACAAATTAAAAACATCGAGGTTACACAACTAAACAACCATTGATTGATAACAATTATTTATATTCAATTCAAGAGCCTGAAGTAAGCACCAATCCAATTGAATTTAACCAGTATAACAACAGCGGAACTACAGTCAGTCACACGCACCAACGCGCTTCGTCCCTCAACGATAATTATCAGAGTAAGACGGCAAACTCACTAGCGAGGATCAAACCGTAATGCACATAGATAAAAGGAAATCTACAGAAAGATAATGTTCGTGACTGCATAGAAATTGTGCAGCCGACCTTTCCAGTCAAGCACAATGTTTGTGAGACAACTAGAGGTGATAGCCATATATTTAATTTTGTTTTGCATATATGTTCATTGCGGTTTAATGCTTGCTAGTCAGTTTACCGTCGTACTCTGACAATGATCATGGAAGGTCAAAACGCGTCAGTTTGTGTGACTGACGGTAGTTTGCTATGTTGTTCGTCGACTGGTTAAATACAATGGGATCGGTGCCTACTTCAAGCTCGCAAACTTGATTTAAATGAATGTTAGAGGTTTATATACAAGCCTGTGGCAAAACTGCTGCCAGTCCCAATGGCTGATATATTTATGCATTATTCGGAGATAACACTCACACAACGGACCCCTTTGAAATCATCACTTTGTGTTAGATAAATCATTACATCATTTTGATATTTTGATGCTTTTCTGCAGCATAACCATGTAACTAATAATGCTCTTCACTCCAGTGATGGACGTAGGGAGAGAGACGGTCGTTTAAACAATGCTAGTCTAAATATTCTATATTAAGATAAATGGTGCGGAAACCTCTGACAGTATTGAAGCATTCTCAGTATAGCTCTGAGTTCCATAGAGACATACAAGGTTTCGCCTCCTCGTTAGGGTACAAGCCTCAGTGAGGGGATGATATATTTATAATAGCGAACCACAGTGATGGTATTTAGAAAAATTCGTTAAGAAAACTAAGTGTTGCTTAAGAAAGCCAAGACAATTTATCCAGTAAACCGGTTTCATTCTTATTAGGAACTGTTGAATTTCCGCTCAGAATTTAATGCGAATGAGGCCCGAACCTGGGCACGTTGCTTCAGAGCCTGAGACAAGCAACTGCGCCACCACTGCCACATACTACACGCAAGATTTTTCTTAAAACTTGCCCTCGGGTAGAACCTACATGAAATCTCTTAAGACCCGAAATTCTAAGTAACCGCTCTCAATCTTTCATAAAACAACAGAAACCATGTCATACGGGGAAGTTCTAAAGAACTGAATTCTGATGGCGGGATTTAGACCATGTATATTTCGTCAGTGTAAACTCAAATTTGGATGAGGTAGCACATTCAATTAATTCAGTTCGTCGGTTTTATCTTTATTAGGAACACTTCAAGTACTGTCCAGACCACACTGACAATCATATATATATATATATATATATATATATATATATATATATATATATATATATATATATATATATATCCTGTATGTTTACAATAAATAATAGAAAGTTCATAAGATAGAAAATGCAAATAGGTTCCGCCTGAAAGGAAGTCAAATAAAAAAACATAATTTAGCATGTGCGCAAACCTGCGTATAGTATGCCACACAGGGGCCGCAGTGGAGTTCTCACTAAAGACAAAATCGATCTACTGGTTGAATTAAATACTGTTTGTTGCGAAGA
>JAQBSW010007409.1:0-40980 GCA_029291075.1 Eudiplozoon nipponicum | reverse complement strand
TGGCCAGTACTTGATGAGTTCCCAATAAGGACGAAACCGGTCTACTGGATGAATTGCCTTTTCTACACTATACAATTCTTAGTTTATACTGACATATGTAAGTAATTAATGGGTCAGGTGTTTATATCAAGACCGCAACCTTGATTATAATAATTGTTATCACCACCCGCGCAACCAATGTTCGTTTAATTATATAAATGTTCATTTCAATACCACTTCCCCATGTAATGTGGTGTCTGTTCAGTAATGACAGATTGGGCATGGTTAGTTGGAACTTTGGGTCTAAATGGATGCCATATGAGCTCCACCTAAAGGAAAAATTGACTAACCAAGTTACATTAGTTAGTATATAACTGAAAATTGTGTGTAGTGTAGTGTGCGGCAGGATAGCTCAGTGGTTAGAGCACCAGATTCCGAAGCAGACGTGCCCAGGTTCGTATCCTGTCCGCGGCAAATTCTGGCCAGTACTTGATGAGTTCCCAATAAGGACGAAACCGGTCTACTGGATGAATTGCCTTTTCTACACTATACAATTCTTAGTTTATACTGACATATGTAAGTAATTAATGGGTCAGGTGTTTATATCAAGACCGCAACCTTGATTATAATAATTGTTATCACCACCCGCGCAACCAATGTTCGTTTAATTATATAAATGTTCATTTCAATACCACTTCCCCATGTAATGTGGTGTCTGTTCAGTAATGACAGATTGGGCATGGTTAGTTGGAACTTTGGGTCTAAATGGATGCCATATGAGCTCCACCTAAAGGAAAAATTGACTAACCAAGTTACATTAGTTAGTATATAACTGAAAATTGTGTGTAGTGTAGTGTGCGGCAGGATAGCTCAGTGGTTAGAGCACCAGATTCCGAAGCAGACGTGCCCAGGTTCGTATCCTGTCCGCGGCAAATTCTGGCCAGTACTTGATGAGTTCCCAATAAGGACGAAACCGGTCTACTGGATGAATTGCCTTTTCTACACTATACAATTCTTAGTTTATACTGACATATGTAAGTAATTAATGGGTCAGGTGTTTATATCAAGACCGCAACCTTGATTATAATAATTGTTATCACCACCCGCGCAACCAATGTTCGTTTAATTATATAAATGTTCATTTCAATACCATTTCCCCATGTAATGTGGTGTCTGTTCAGTAATGACAGATTGGGCATGGTTAGTTGGAACTTTGGGTCTAAATGGATGCCATATGAGCTCCACCTAAAGGAAAAATTGACTAACCAAGTTACATTAGTTAGTATATAACTGAAAATTGTGTGTAGTGTAGTGTGCGGCAGGATAGCTCAGTGGTTAGAGCACCAGATTCCGAAGCAGACGTGCCCAGGTTCGTATCCTGTCCGCGGCAAATTCTGGCCAGTACTTGATGAGTTCCCAATAAGGACGAAACCGGTCTACTGGATGAATTGCCTTTTCTACACTATACAATTCTTAGTTTATACTGACATATGTAAGTAATTAATGGGTCAGGTGTTTATATCAAGACCGCAACCTTGATTATAATAATTGTTATCACCACCCGCGCAACCAATGTTCGTTTAATTATATAAATGTTCATTTCAATACCATTTCCCCATGTAATGTAGTGTCTGTTCAGTAGTGACAGATTGGGCATGGTTAGTTGGAACTTTGGGTCTAAATGGATGCCATATGAGCTCCACCTAAAGGAAAAATTGACTAACCAAGTTACATTAGTTAGTATATAACTGAAAATTGTGTGTAGTGTAGTGTGCGGCAGGATAGCTCAGTGGTTAGAGCACCAGATTCCGAAGCAGACGTGCCCAGGTTCGTATCCTGTCCGCGGCAAATTCTGGCCAGTACTTGATGAGTTCCCAATAAGGACGAAACCGGTCTACTGGATGAATTGCCTTTTCTACACTATACAATTCTTAGTTTATACTGACATATGTAAGTAATTAATGGGTCAGGTGTTTATATCAAGACCGCAACCTTGATTATAATAATTGTTATCACCACCCGCGCAACCAATGTTCGTTTAATTATATAAATGTTCATTTCAATACCATTTCCCCATGTAATGTGGTGTCTGTTCAGTAATGACAGATTGGGCATGGTTAGTTGGAACTTTGGGTCTAAATGGATGCCATATGAGCTCCACCTAAAGGAAAAATTGACTAACCAAGTTACATTAGTTAGTATATAACTGAAAATTGTGTGTAGTGTAGTGTGCGGCAGGATAGCTCAGTGGTTAGAGCACCAGATTCCGAAGCAGACGTGCCCAGGTTCGTATCCTGTCCGCGGCAAATTCTGGCCAGTACTTGATGAGTTCCCAATAAGGACGAAACCGGTCTACTGGATGAATTGCCTTTTCTACACTATACAATTCTTAGTTTATACTGACATATGTAAGTAATTAATGGGTCAGGTGTTTATATCAAGACCGCAACCTTGATTATAATAATTGTTATCACCACCCGCGCAACCAATGTTCGTTTAATTATATAAATGTTCATTTCAATACCACTTCCCCATGTAATGTGGTGTCTGTTCAGTAAATGACAGATTGGGCATGGCTAGTTGGAACTTTGGGTCTAAATGGATGCCATATGAGCTCCACCTAAAGGAAAAATTGACTAACCAAGTTACATTAGTTAGTATATAACTGACAATTGTGTGTAGTGTAGTGTGCGGCAGGATAGCTCAGTGGTTAGAGCACCAGATTCCGAAGCAGACGTGCCCAGGTTCGTATCCTGTCCGCGGCAAATTCTGGCCAGTACTTGATGAGTTCCCAATAAGGACGAAACCGGTCTACTGGATGAATTGCCTTTTCTACACTATACAATTCTTAGTTTATACTGACATATGTAAGTAATTAATGGGTCAGGTGTTTATATCAAGACCGCAACCTTGATTATAATAATTGTTATCACCACCCGCGCAACCAATGTTCGTTTAATTATATAAATGTTCATTTCAATACCACTTCCCCATGTAATGTGGTGTCTGTTCAGTAATGACAGATTGGGCATGGTTAGTTGGAACTTTGGGTCTAAATGGATGCCATATGAGCTCCACCTAAAGGAAAAATTGACTAACCAAGTTACATTAGTTAGTATATAACTGACAATTGTGTGTAGTGTAGTGTGCGGCAGGATAGCTCAGTGGTTAGAGCACCAGATTCCGAAGCAGACGTGCCCAGGTTCGTATCCTGTCCACGGCAAATTCTGGCCAGTACTTGATGAGTTCCCAATAAGGACGAAACCGGTCTACTGGATGAATTGCCTTTTCTACACTATACAATTCTTAGTTTATACTGACATATGTAAGTAATTAATGGGTCAGGTGTCTATATATCAAGACCGCAACCTTGATTATAATAAAAGTGTATGCATGTGTTGTATGTGGTTTCAGGTCGAACGTGTATGGGCAATAACCGGGTCAGATTGCGTGCTTCCGCAATGGTCCAGTGTTAGATAAATAAATTGCGTGTTTAATTTCAATGGCTTAGTTCAATTCACGGTTTATAATGTGATTATTTCACTCAGAATTTTTTTGGCTCTCAAAGATTTCTCTTTGATCTCCTGGACAGGACTTCGTGATCATATTATTTAAGCGCACAATGTTTCATGCTGACGATCCCAAAATTTCAGCTTAACCTATTGCAAATCGGCAATAGTAGCATAAAATCTCAAAAAAACTCACGTAGATGGTGAAAAGTTCAGAGCTATAGCACATTTTTGACTGACTGGATCTTATCCTCCAAGGATTTAATTATCTTCTTATCGATGGAATTTCCAAAAAAAAATTTTGCATTTGATCATCCTATCTTGCTTTTCTCTGGTTTGAACAGCACTAGCTTAGGTAACACAGTTTTTCAGTTCTCTCTCGGTGTTTTTCTCCGAACTGACTACATATAATTATTTCGTCTATGCATACCATGCAAATGGACAGTCTTGAAGTAGTTCCATGGCCAGACGATGAAATCTCTGACTTGAATTCTTCAGTCAAATGGATTCGTAAGAGCTCGTACAATCCACATGCAGGAAATCGCACTGCAGTAAGTCGTGTACACTCCGCCTCAATAGGTATTTGATTGTATGCTTTCTGCAGGTCCAACGTAGCGTAAACCTCATATTCAATTATTTCCTTCTGCAAAGTACTCTGATTAAGATACACGTTTCGTTCCCTAGTTAAATTGTCGATAATTACCGGAAACCCTCTATTGTTTCGGTTCGAAGATGAGATGTACCCTTATTGAAGTTGTAGATTTGGAATTTGAAAGTCTAAAAATTCCCTCCTCCCTTAATCGTTGAAATTCATTGATCTGGAGGCATTGCTCATGCTGCGCTAATGAATGAATCATAGGCCAGCAGGCTAGTGGTGGTAAAAACTTGATTTGATGCTTTATTCGTCTTCTCAGCCCACTGTGCTTGTCACTAATCAGTTGAAACACTGCTAAGTTTTTCTCAGTTACGCGAAATGACCTAATCGGTGTGGACATAATCTCAATATGCGACATGTCCCCTGCGCCATGCCCAATAGTTTTGATCTTCTGATTTAATGCCAGGTTGAAATGGATTATAAAATCCACCCCAATGAAGATTTCCTTTCTGTTAGCGACCAATAAATTCTACTTCTCTGGTGTTACTGACAATTCTCTGGTACCATTCACCATAATTGGACTTCCTTTAGCAATCAATAGTTGATAATCGAATATGTAGCGATCTATTCCCACCACAGCGGATCTAGCTAAGTTCACCTTGGCGCCCGTAACTATTAAGTATTTTAATCCATTTAGGTCGTCCGTTATGACGAATTTGCTGGTGTTATACTCAGAAACATCCCTTAGATCTCCCTCTAAACGGAATGTAAGAGTCATACCTACTGTGCAATTGTGCCCAATTTTCATCGAAGTTCCTGATCCTGAAGTTGACTATGTCAAGATACGTCTTATAAACAATCCTTTGAGCCTTCATACACAGTCCCCATACAGCTCCTACTGGTACGGGTGCTACGCATTTTCTGGAGACCTACGCCTTGCCACCGGACGAAAACTACCTTTCTACCGAGGCCAACTCATCAGAGGTAAAATAAATTCTTCATCTTGACATTTTCCAATTGCGGCGTACTTACGATGCGAAATGCCGCACTCGCGTTGTCCTTGAATGCTATCTTGCGATTCATTTTACCGTTGCTTGGAATTTGCACGCAGCCAACGAGAATATGAATTTACGCTGCCTAAATTTTCAGATTTATGTTTCATATAACACATCAAGTGGTAGACTTTTTGTGATTTGTCAGATATCCTGCTCTTAGTATGAGTCTGCGGCGACGACACACACCTTTGTTTCCTATTGTCGACACCTTATCTAATCCTCTGATATATTTTGGACACTAATTCTAATGTGTCATAAACGTCCACCGTGATTCATAATCTTGCTGGTAATTCTGCCAAAAATATACTATTAACAACTTCTTTGGAGATATGAAGCCTGAAATTTTTTACATCTGGTCTATAATAAAATTCAGATAAAAGGTGGTTTCCTGTCTTTTCTGACGTTACGGATCGGTTATTTTTGCTGCCCTTTCATACAACTACCTTCTTTGAAGATCTTCCACTAAAAGTTCAAAGTTAATGATCCCTGTCCGTTACGTATATTTTGAATAGCACCATTTCCACTTAAGTTTCTCTGGGAATATCCACCAAATGATCTTCTTGTTAGATGCATGTAAACCGGTAGATAAGAAGAAGCAGGTATTGGCAATTTATGTTTTAACAACTTAATCTGACTTTCTGATGAACTGCGAATAGACTAAGATGACTAGCCACCTTTTATATTTATGCAACAACAAAATATTTCCATTACTGGTGGCAAGCTTTACTAGTGAAACTGCATAAGTAAAAACTTATATAGGCCATCAGGCAAATACGTTAAGCAAGATGGAAGTTGACAGTCTGCTAATGTATGAACTTAATTCTTTTTCATAATTGCTCATTTTTGTTTTATTTTTGTTTATATCCATGCGATAATTTCATATTTTCAGAGATTTGATTCCGTAGTTTA
The DNA here is from genome assembly GCA_029291075.1 of Eudiplozoon nipponicum. Taxonomy (NCBI): domain Eukaryota; kingdom Metazoa; phylum Platyhelminthes; class Monogenea; order Mazocraeidea; family Diplozoidae; genus Eudiplozoon; species Eudiplozoon nipponicum. The sequence goes on along the minus strand of JAQBSW010007409.1, from coordinate 34,933 downwards.
TTTTTGTGATAAATTATATATTCATTGATTCTTTCTGTGGTTTGCCTGTTTACTTTTTTTCTCGATAATTAATTCCTTCAATAATGTATTTTGATCCTATATATATATCATATATATATATATATATAGAGTATATTATATATATATATATATATATATATATATATATATATGAATATCTGCTTATTCGGAATTTGCCGGTTTTGGTATCTTTTTGTTAAGATTCTCTGTCAATTTATTCCTTCATTTTTCTTGTATAAATAAATCAATATAAATTTTTTTCATCATTAAGTTAATGTTTATTAGTAAAATTGCTATTTTAATAATAAAATCCATATACGAATATTTTTTAGCTTATTTATGTTTATCATCCATCCATTCATTAATTTTTACAGCAATTTATTTTTTCATTCCTTTTTTTATATCTGACATATTTTATTCACTAACGGAAACAATAAATTTTTAGTTCATTGATTTATTTGCGTCAAGATTTAATTAAGACAGTGGTAACACATTTATTTAGCTATAAATTGTTTTCACGGTATCGGCTGTATTCATTTTTTCTTTCTTTACCTGTTTATTTAAACAATCCGCATATATAATTTTGCTTTCCATATAAATGCAGTGCGGTATGATCCTCGTTAGCCAGTTTTCAATCGTACTCTGATGATGATCATGGGAGGTTGAAACACGTCAGTGCGTTACGGCTGGCGGTAGCTTTGATATATTGTTCGACGATTGGTTAAATACAATGGGAATGGTGTTTACTTCAAGCTCGCAAATTTGATTTAAATAATACCTATACATTTGTTTGCTTATTAGGCTTTTTATATTTGGTTTATTAATCCGTTCATTCATTAATTTATTAATAAGGCTTCTCTCATTCGAGTAATTAACCGTCTGGTCGGTCGTAGGCCGATAAACCAGACCATTAATTTATTCTTACAAACATTAATATTGTATTTCAATGTATAATGATATCATGTACTCCATTACTGGTTCACTTATTCTTTTTTTTGTTGACTGTTTGCATTCACCTATTCATAATTGCAAAAGAAAGTTTACATTATACTGGAAGATAATTAATACGAATAAATATGTTCTCAGTAAATCATAATGAGAAATTGCATTGACTTGTAAAATGAATAAATAGTAAAATTAATAGATTATATGCTATAATAAAAATGAAAATTTCTAAAGAAAAGAGACAGTTAGTTCGGTTATTTTATTGATTTATAGACATTCGTAAATAAATTCTAATACCTATTATTTTACAAATATTTATAGATGAATTATTATAATCAAGGTTGCGGTCTTGATATAAACACCTGACCCATTAATTACTTACATATGTCAGTATAAACAAAGAATTGTATAGTGCAGTGTAGTGTGCGGCAGGATTGCTCAGTGGTTAGAGCACCAGATTCGGAAGCAGACGTGCCCAGGTTCGAGTCCTGTCCGCGGCAAATTCTGGGCCAGTACATGATGAGTTCCCAATAAGGACGAAACCGGTCTACTGGATGAATTGCCTTTTCTACACTATACAATTCTTAGTTTATACTGACATATGTAAGTATTTAATGGGTCAGGTGTTTATATCAAGACCGCAACCTTGATTATAATAATTTTTATCACCACCCGCAAAACAAATGTTCGTTTAATTATATAAATTTTTATTTCAATACCACTTCCCCATGTAGTGTGTTGTCTGTTCAGTAATGACAGATTGGGGATGGTTAGTTGGAACTTTGGGTTTAAATGGATGCCATATGAGCTCCACCTAAAGGAAAAATAGACTAACCAAGTTACATTAGTTAGTATATAACTGAAAATTGTGTGCAGTGTAGTGTGCAGCAGGATGGCTCAGTGGTTAGAGCACCAGATTCCGAAGCAGACGTGCCCAGGTTCGTATCCTGTCCGCGGCAAATTCTGGCCAGTACATGATGAGTTCCCAATAAGGACAAAACCGGCCTACTGGATGAATTGCCTTTTCTACACTATACAATTCTTAGTTTATACTGACATATGTAAGTAATTAATGGGTCAGGTGTTTATATCAAGACCGCAACCCTGATTATAATAATTGTTATCACCACCCGCGCAGCCAATGTTCGTTTTATTTATTGTTGAAATACGAATTCTAAGGCTAGCTAAAATATTACTAAAAGAATTTCCTTCTCCCAGCATATTCTAATATTGAACGGGTATAAGTTTAATGTTGTTTATTAAAATCTTTATATTTAACTTTCTGATGAGAGACGTAAATGCAATTTGGATATATTTAGAAGGTTGGAGGGGCGTGGATATAATATGTTAATGGTTTCAGTGCATTTGTATGTGATGTTATTTTTTACTCTAAATAGATTGACTCTTCTTCAATATGGCCTTGTTAATATTCTGCATCTGATTTTGTGTACCAAGACCATTTGACACGTTCAAGCCTCTAATAATATTATTTTATGCGCAAAAGTTATGCCATAATGCCAAGAGATACGTTTATAAAACGCGATTCTCAGTTAAATGCTAAGAATACTCAAACAGATGAAATTACATTCATTCATTCAAAAACAAGTTGGAGCTAGTCTGCCTCTAGGTAACTTTGCCAGTCTTAAAGTTCATTTCTGTTTAACTTTTATGGCTGTAACTAATTATGCTTGCATATTGTACGTGACAAATACTGCATGTCAACAGTCTTGTTGGAACCAAAATTTTGCGGACTTATTCGTTTTCAATGCAGTATACAATGACTTTCGCGTAAACTAAATTTAAAATAGTATATTGATCTTGGAATCCTCGTTACCGTGATGGGAGTTCCCTTTCGTTTCATAGCGACGGTTTAGCTTTTGATGTCCTAATAATTTTTTTCTATACGAGATAAACAGTCCGCCTCTACGATATATTTTCCTTTTGCATGACTGATAGTAAAATTATATTCATTAATAAAGATCATCTACCGAATTACTTCGTGCGTAATTTTGACAACCTTTCTGGAGGGCCTCCAGCAAGGATGCATTAGAGGGGATGAAACAAGAGGTATCGTTTAAAGTGGATGCAGGGGTCGTTCAAGGTTTATAGTTCCCTTTTCAACGGCGAATATTTATTTTCTGTTTATTTCACCCTCAAATTCTTGTTCTAACGTGGCTCTTAGAGTTACGTCAGCTGTATCCGTCGATAAGTTCAATAGCGCCTTCAGTTGATTAGCATGCCTTGTATTGTTCTGCATAACGCAGTCACCAATATGATATCGGCGATTGCAGCCATTGGAAAAGCCCTATTAGTATTTCTTGTAATTGCTTCATTATAGGGATTAACGACTGATATTAATTACACATTCAAAGGATACTGCGCAGTTTTCAATTGTTGTTGGCTTCGAAAATATTTTAATAGCCTCAACTTCTTCTTTTAGGTTATTTATAACAATTTATGATTAAATACACTAGGAACCTTACTTGTTCCATGGTTCAGATACATTCTTTCATGTAAAAACCAAGACAAAACTAATCAATAAGTGTACGGATCTCTTTGATATTATTTAGATGTTGCTCTCGTCTATTAAAGCATCATTTTCACAAAAACATGCACATGGATTTTTTCAAATACTTCGTTCATCGCATCTCTGATAAGTCTATTATGCATTTCAAAAACCAAATGGCTGGCAAGGATGTACACAATCCAAATAGATTTTTTTAAATTGTTTTTTCTATACTCTCTCGGTACAGAGGTACCTGATGGCATGCTGCTTTAAGGTCGAGTACAATTAAACATTTATTTCGGGTGTCCGTATGAATGTAATTCTTTGCGCTGTCTATTGAAAATTTTGATTCAGTTAACTGCATGGTAATTGCAAACATGCTGTTTTCATTGCGTGGAAATTGGTGATTTCAACGGATTTGAAATAGGACAAATTATACCGTCCTCGAGAGTCGGATTAAATATGGCTTGGGTGCCTGAAACCTCAACTGATCGAATGGTCTGGCTTTTGCAGAGATAGCTGGATCTCTCATTAACTATATCATTTTGTGTTATCTATCTATTTGTACTGAAAGAATCTTTTTTTTTTTTTTGAATGTTCATAATATTCGGTATGCTGTGAACGATATTTCGTGCACATGGATATTCAGATGAAAACGAGTCATTGCTCATCGAAAAAATATCACACACGGTGAAATATTAAAAAGATTTCAGGCATGTTCTTGCAGTATGCACCCAGATACGATAATTTTTACATAATGTATCTGGAAATAAAAAGAAACCCTGATTATAATTTTCCAACTACACTTGAATAAAATTGAAACTTTAAAATATGAATAACACACATAGCCGAAAATTGTATTTGTCTACCACAAACAGATTTCATGAACAAGGAAATCGATTTGTGCATTCGCATAAAAATAGCACAACTAAGTAATTATGCAGAGAAAATATGTATTCCTTGTTAGTGTCTGGCTAGAGCGTCACATGTACCCAGCCCTTTCTTGATTAAGATGCAATTACAAACTACTATTTTAGTCCCAGATTTTTATTACTTTCACCTTGCCTTCTGTTTTAATCTATACAAAATTTAAATATTTTATCGATTATACAAAAAAATTGAATACCACATTTTAATATTCATTAAACGTAAATCATTTTAAAAAAGGTGATTGTAAAATACTGTTAGAATATAGCGAAGTCAGATAATAAAAATGTTTTACAATATTGAACAGTTTCAAATAAATTAATCTCGAGCACATATTCAGAATAGCTGTACTAGTTTACTAATGCATGAGTTATTTGTCCTTTTTATTAGTGCTTATAAAATTGTAACTACAGAGATGCACGAACTAATGACCTAGGAGGCAAGAGGCAATAACAACTTAGAAAAAGCGCATGAGTGTGTCCAAGAAAACCAAAATGAATTGTTAAACAAAAATTAAATGACACATAAAATTGAACACTATTCATAATTTAACAAAATGATCTCTAATAAACTAATTGACACACTAAAATATAGTTCAATATATGGTAGCGCAAAAATGCCATAAAGTGAACAAATGTAAAATTTGCCTAAAATATATCCGTGCTATATATATATATATATATATATATATATATATATATATATATATATATATATATATATATATATATATATATATGATGTGTGTGTATGTATATGTATATATATATATATATATATATATATATATATATGGCTGAGTTAGATTAAATATCTGTTATTGGTGTAAGCTGAATATTGAGTAATATACCAATGAATTTCATAAATTTGAACGATTTTGACTTTATAGAGAAAACATCAAAAAGTTTGCAGATTTGCTTTTGACATATATTTCGTAATTGTCAAAACCAACCTGTCCTTATATATAAGAATTCATTTACTTTAGTATTTTGTTTACTTAAAATAAAACGCTGGATATTATTTTATATGTAATCATTCTAAACTAAACAAACTTAAAGATAGTAAATGTAATTTATCAATTTGACTGCTTTCTTCCTTATCGCAATACTAGCAAGCAGTTGCCAGAATTACTGCGGCCGATATTTAATAAAGAGAAAATGTCATTGCTCTTTCAACTTATTCATTACGCAACTGAAACCACTTATTTAAAGATATTTTTAGTTATGTGCCAACTTTAGATGTTCAGTCACTCTTTCCTTCATGTGGATACTCATTGTATTGATTTATACATAAATTTCTAAATCGTTCCGTCAAAATTTCCACTATGTGACAAACAACATGCTAGTTGAGAAAGTGATGTTGAATAGATATATAATCGCAGGTTTTTATTAAATATACTTTGTCGATATAAAATGATTACTACAATAGATAGGAAATGCAATTTTTTAACAAGATCAGTCGTGATCTTTTTGGAATCTCATCAAGCAATTGTCAGAATTTCCGAGGCCACGAATTGATTTAGGGTGCATTTTTGTCAGTCGTGCAAATTATTTACTAAGTCACCAAATACAGTTATTGCTTTCAACTTTGTGTTATATTCAAACAAACTGTCGTGGTTGTTATGAAAAACTAATTATAATTTTGTGATGAAAATACCCACTTTGACAATTGAGCACTCTAAATTTATTTTAGTTTCCCGGTAAGCAGAAAGTATGTGAATTTATTTAAATTCTACTACATTACCGAGTTTATTATTTTATATTACAAACTTTAATATATTACCATGATATATTATCTTTTATTTTTCGCATTAGCATGAAAAAGTTGGTTTTAAGAAAATTGAATAATCTGGTATGTAACCAAAGGCGTGCCTAAAATGAGCATGGGGGAAATGTTTTACAGACCTTACGATACAAAATTATTAAATCAAATAAACAACAACGAGACACGATCCGCAATAAAAGTAGATTTTTGCTTTTACTGCATTAGATAACAGCAGAACTCAATTCAAAATCAAACTTTTCAAATATAAAAGTGGAAAAAGCACCATGAAGCCGATCTACTGCCACTAGCTCTCATTTATCACTCATTATAAATTTTGGATGCTTTTCATTGTACACGCGATATCGCAATCTGCCTAATTTAATTCTACGCCAATTCAGAACTGGTTAAAATGAAGGCGCTTTATTGCGTAATCGATAGTTTGACATGCTAAAAATTTTGCTGGGCCAAAAAACGCTTTGGAGTTCTGTTCACTATTTAAATGAGTAGCACATATTTTCGCATCCTCAATTACGCCAACGGATGTCAGCATAGATTAAACGACCATTGATTGTGCGGCGGGTTGGCTCAGTGGTAGCAGCACCAGATTCCGAAGCAGACGTGCCCAGGTTCGAGCCCAGTCCGCGGCAAATTCTGACCAGTACGTGATGAGTTCCCAATAAGGACGAAAACGGTCTACTGGATGAATTGCTTTTTATACACTATACAATTCTTAGTTTATACTGTCATATGGAAGTAATTAATGGGTAAGGTTCTTATATCAAGATTGCAGCTTTAATTATAATAATTGTCAGCATAGATTATTGGTTTTGGACTTTTGTAGGCCACCATCCAATGCAACATAGATCAAGCTTTTATAGGCACCAATAATTGATCGTTTTTATATTTAAAAAAAATTATTCAACTTTACTTCCTTAGCCTAATTCAAAGGATAGGTTAATGTTTAATACAATTACAAACTCGTTTCAATTATATAAATTTCAAATAGACGTGGTTCGAAATCTACTCATTTATTGCTTTATAATTTTGATTAAAGTAAAATGAGCAGAAATTAATATTTACTTGGCTGTTTTATAGTTTAAAGATACTAATAACAATTTGTAAACTTTATTAATAAATTAAATACGCACACACATGTTAAGAATACAAATTTTATTATAATCATAACATTCACGACCTACATTTGTTGGTGAATTCTGTGTGTTTGCCTCAGCTATTGTGTTAACCGCTTTATGCGTGTTTCTAATGTACGCATTTGATCCAACTTAATCTCCATTGAACAATAACTGATTGCGCGGGTGGTGGTAACAATTCCTTAAATTAAGTTTGCCAGCTTGAAGTAAACCAGTTGTCGAACAACATAACAACTGGCGGTAATTTTGTTATGTTGTTTGACGACTGGTTAAATACATTGTTGTTTACTTCAAGCTCGCAAACTTGATTTAAAGAATTAATCTCCATTGCTTACTAAAATTGTTTATGTAAAGTACTAGACATTACAGTCGATTTGCGTTCTGGCGAAAATGAAGTGGTCTTTATTAACTTTTGTTGTATATATATATATATATATATATATATATATATATATATATATATATATATATATATATATATATATATATATATATATATATATATATATATATATATATATATATATATATATATATATATATATATATATATATATATATATATATATATATATATACAAATTTACGTTCCAACACACCATTTATTTCTCAATTGAAATTCCATAAAAATTTTAAGCAAACAATTTATTTTGCATTTTGTTAGATCATTCTGTTGAGTGTAAATAATATTTTGCATTTGAAAAATTTCATAATTTTCTTTGTTAATAATATCTCAGAATGTATACAATATGCAGATTTAGAAAATTTACGAAGTTCAATAAAGCTCGTGGTTTTTAATTATTTTTATATTGAAAGGGATTTGGCTACACGCAATGTATTGGTAACCAGACCAGATCTCCTACAATTGACAGACTTTGGTTTGGCAAAGATGCTGGAAGGTGATGAAGAGCACGGTGAAGTTGTTGTGCGTTCCGGCAGAGTTCCTATACGTTGGTCTGCTATTGAGACTCTATTGCAGTTGAAATATTCACACAAAACGGATGTTTGGGCTTATGGTGAGCTAATTAAATAGCTCAATATGAAAAGCTTATATCTATTGAAACAAATGTAATCAAGCAGATAAAGCTTCCAATTTTCTTTTAAAACAAAACGCTTGACAGGCAATTAAATATTGCGCATTTGTTTAATCAAGATAGCCTGCTCTTTTATAAATCATAAAGTAGGATTGAAACTTTAAAAAATAGCAGCGAACCGTTGAGAAATGCAAGAGATTTTAATATCACGGGTTTTGTTTTATAACAAGTCCAACGATTAGAAAGCCCAGAAAATTAGAACAACAATCTAATAAACTAATGTAGCAGTGTCATGACGTTCAACGTATATTACCCGGCGCACTAAATTAAGCTCACGAACACCTTGGAACTGGATTCCAATACGAACAGATTCGTTCGTTTTCATTTTGACGCTTATCATTCTTTACAACAACAGTAATTTGAGATTTTGCTTTGAAGACACGTTGAAAATCGAGAAAAAAAACAATCAATGCTATTTACATGGAGAAATTAGCTGAACATCAGCTAAAATTTGCTTTGAATACACGGCTTACCAATTTACGAATAATAACCTATTTCGATAGGAAGAAAAATTACTTGATCTCTAAATGCGTACATTTGCTAACGCGGAAAATTTAAAAAAATTCCTAATAAGGACGAAACCGGACTTCTGAATGAATTTCCATTTCGACACTATACACCTTTTTAGTTTATTCTGACAAATGTATGTACTTAATGGGTCAGGTAGTTACATGGTAATTTGTATCACCGTACGTGCAACCAATGTTCGTTTAATTATATTAGTGTCGATGATTTGTTTTTTCAATTTTATTTCTAGGCGTTACACTTTGGGAGATATTTACTTTCGCTAAACGACCCTATGAGGAGATAAAAACAGCTGATGTGAAACGGCATGTTCTATCAGGTAACCGACTGCCACAGCCGGACAGTTGTACTTTGGAACTCTACCAAGTTATGTTAAAGTGTAAGTTTATTCTACACGAAGAAAATTTAACCAGTATATTTTACTTATTTAATGTTGAAAATATTCAAACTCATTAGAAAATATTTTTTTTAAATTGTAAATAAATGTATTGCACTGCACAACCAAAACGATATTGCGTTCAAATCTATATCATTTGATGTCCCTTCATTTTCGGCATAAACCATTTTTTAAGGTTGCATTTCATTCAGAGTTTCAATTCCAGATGTTTCAAAACCCTTCCTTCTTCTTTCCTATTACGTAAAACAGACTGCAATATAATTAGTACCTAAAACCTTTGTGTTGTGATCCCCGAAGACTTACACGCACAAATAAATTTTACTTAAAATTGACAAATTACTTTAGTTAATTGGCTCAAAGCTGATGGTTCAATGATCCTGCACAACAAATTCCTAATTTGATTTATTTAAGTTATTAGTAAATTTACAATGACGATAATATTTTCATGGTTTTGTAAAACTATAACGACTTTTGTTGTTAATTTTCAACGATCTTGGAAAAATTTCTCATTCTCACAGAGATTTTTATCTAATATAAAGACAGTATTCCCTATCTACTCGATAATGGATTCTATATTGAATCCATATGAACTTATTATTTTGAGAAGTGTTTTCTCAATGGCCGCAGTAAATAAAATATTTTCATATTTTTCTTTTACATGTGAATTTAAAAGGATTTTTAAGCTTCATAATGTATATTTGTTCTAGAGGTGTGCATTTTTTAGTTTTCTGACAAAATAGAGACTTTATCGAAAGTATGTTCCAATATATAGTTTTTTGTCCATTATCAAGATATGAATAAACATGGATGAAACAGAAATTTACCTACTTTAACATTTATCTTTCTTCCCTCAAAACGAGGTGTATTGCAAATGCTGGTTGATTGCATATTTAGTGTATATAATCAAGATAAAGAAATTAAATCCGAACTGTACACATAGTTACTTTTACTTTACTGCGGCTGACTCATTTTGGAGGATAAGCCGGCTCCATTTATATCCCGGATTATACCTCTCCATGCCGGGCGGTTGGCAGCCATTTCGGAACATAAAGAGGGCCAATGACGCTCCCAGTGACGTGGACCATAAACATTGCGTAAACCAAGGAGTTCCACGTCCGATTTGATTGTTGCAAGCCATGTCTTCAGTTGCCCACCTCGGCGGCGGCGCCAGTTTACACATTGACCTGGGTTCATCACCTGCCGTACCAGTTCGTCTTCTGGTTTGCGTAGTACGTGCCCGAACCATTGAAGTCGACGATGTTGGATCCAGACGGATAGTTGCATGATGTCACCGCATTGGTGACGAACAGATGCGTTCGATATCCGGTCCATCCATTTTGTCTTTGTGATGTACCTGTACACATGGCCTCTGACCAAACCGGTTCACTGGATGGGTTGCTTCTGCTGCCTAAACTACTGTGTTGTGTATACTAAAAATCCATTTATAATCAAAATCTTGCAATTATGCTTCCAAATATATATGTATATGGCTTTAAATTTACATAATCTCATTTATCCATAATTATTGTGGGATGATTTATTTTGAAATTCAAAAAAGCTATTCCCCGATATGAATTTGAATAACGTGTTCGTAAGTAATGCTAGATGCGTAATTATGCTTCTCCATTTTGAATATGTTGTAATAAATGAACGTTTTCCAGAACTGTTAAAACAAAAACAATTTTTTGGTTCACTGCAAGCACAGTAGGCCTTTCTACGCCTCAAGAAAAACTGTTCTTATTTATGCTTCTTTTTTTTAATTTTCTAAACCGACGTACATTTTTTAACCTTTTATGTGGACAGCTGAATATGTTTGAATAGTTGGAGCGAAATCGCTGCTCTACAATTATAAACGCTTTTTTAAAGTATATCAGAGAATAAATTATTTTTTATATTTCAAGATTATATGTATGTATAATTTTTATATTCACATACAACAGGAAATTCGTATATGGTAATTTAAATTTGCCATGCTTTCGTATATTTATATTTTTTAAATTATTTTTTACACAAAATTCTTATTATTTAACTGAAATTTTCATGCTTTCGTGGTTTTTCTTATAGGCTGGAATGAGGAACCGGAAATGCGACCAAACTTTGATGAATTAGCCAGAGTCTTTAAATTCTTTGCGCTCAACGCCAACAATTACCTTCATTCACAGGTAAATATATTAGTCAATCTTCTTCTTGTGAATAATCTTTCCTAATTGTTCTTGTAAATTAAGTAATTACAATAAGACTTAATTTTACTTATTTATGACTATGATTTGTCTAAGAGTAAAACTAGAAAAAATATCTATTTATATCTGGATAGCTTCGTTGTAATAGCACTTTCATTTATTTCCCATTATCAAAGGTTAATAAAATAGCGGCAAACTTTGATTTCTTAATTAATATTACTGCTTGCCTAATTACTCGAGCAAACAGAAAATCGTTGATGATATTGATCAGTGCCGTAAAATCGTCTTATTTACTGTATATTTTAGCTAAATTTTAACCTATTGGCTACTTTGGACTTCAAGTGTGATTTACCACTGAAAACTTTCATTGCCCTCAACTTCCACATTCATTTGGTACTAAGTGAGTTAACCGTGCATTTTAGCAACCAAAACGTCTTAACTAATCATGGTAGAAATGACAGGATGGCTTGTGTCAGTATAAAATAAATATTTGAGATATCTTATAAGTCTATTCGTAGAATATTTATCCTGCGTCAGTGTGCAATGCGCAGGCTTCTAAGGAAGAAACGAATAATGTTTCCGACAAGGCTTCCGATTTGGTACCGCAGAATATGTACTGCTGCCAGTGGAACTGGAATGGAAGTCTGCTTTTTTCAACTTTTGACCCTAGTCTCTTCTGAATCGTCCATATTACTGTATTATTATGTATGATTTTATGTTTTCCATTTTATAAACAATAAATATTAATATTTGCTCGACTTACTGATGACCATATTTTAACCTTTCTGTGGCATCTAGAATTATTATCAAGTAGGATACCAAGTGATATAGGATATGTTCAAGTAATGTTTCAAGTAATTAACTAAATTGCTTTTTCTTTTAACAAAAAACAACTTGAATAATAAAATTTCCCAATAGGACAGAGAGCCGTCTACTGGATAAATTGCCTTTTCTACACTATACAATTCTAAGTTTATACTGACAAATGTATGTACTTAATGGGTCAGGTGTTGTATCGAACACAACCTTAATTATATTATTGTTATCTGCCCACGCAACCAATGTTGGTTAATTACGTAAATTTTTATTTCAATACCACTTCCCCATATAGGTATGTTTCTATTCCAATGTGGCAGGGATTAGGGATGGTAGATTTAAGAACTTTGGGTTTAAATGGATGCCATATGACCACTAAAAGGAAAAATAGACTAAGCAAGTTACATTGTTGGTATATAACTGAAAATTGTGTGCAGTGTAGTGTGCGGCAGGATGGCTCAGTGGTTAGAGCACCAGATTCTGAAGCAGACGTGCCCAGGTTCGAATCCTGTCCGCGGCAAATTCTGGCCAGTACATGATGAGTTCCCAATAAGGACAAAACCGGCCTACTGGATGAATTGCCGTTTCTGCACTATACAATTCTTAGTTTATACTGAAATATTTAAGTAATTAATGGGTCATATGTTTATATCGAGATCGCAACCGTGATTATAATGATTGTTATCACCACCCGCGCAACCAATGGTCGTTTAATTCCATTTTATAAACAATAAATATTAATATTTGCTTGACTTACTGATGACCATATTTTAACCTTTCTGTGGCATCTAGAGTTATCAAGTAGGATACCAAGTGATATAGGATATGTTCAAGTAAAGTTTCAAGTAATTAACTAAATTGCTTTTTCTTTTAACTAAAAATAATGCTTAGTATGAAACGTAAAACAACTTGAATAATAAAAGTTAGTAAAATTTTCGAACTATTCAGTCACAAATTCTGAGGGTGCACATTTACTACCAAAAATGAATGACTATTACTCATAACGTCTACATTATAAGGAAAACCATATGCACGCCTTTTATTCATGTAAATTGATAAAAAAGATAACATTATAACAGAATAAGCGATAGTGCCTCCATGATTTATTACACTGAACTAGCCTAAAATGGATATATTTTGTATTTCACACATTTTTAAAATAGAGACCTCATAGATTAACGAAAAGTAAGGGACATAACAAAACTGCCATAAAAATGAAAGTTAATCGAAAACTAATAATAATTTTTTGCGTAATAGAATATTTGATTTTCGACTATCTCTAACAACTAACCATTCGTGAAATTTTTAAAATTTTACGGGAGTTTTAAAAAAATTAATTTTAATGGTTAGACCGAAAGCTCTGTAAATCAGGAATTAGAGAGCAGCACAGGAGGAGAGTCCCGGTCAAATGACACAAACTCTACAGGATTTCGAACATCAAGCAATATCTCTCCGGCTACAGCAGGTTCATTAAATAACACAAGAAATTCATCATCTAGCAACAAACAGCATTCCCCACGGTCACGTCAATACAATAACCGCCAAAGTCCAAGGCAGAAAGGCCACATCGTTGGAAATTTCAGCCAGCATTTAAAGGTATTTAAACAGCCACGCAGTCAAAGTAGACTGATTACACGTGCGGTTCGTGGGAGCAGAGATATCGCTAGAAGAGAATTACCCATCGATGAAACTGAAAATATTTCTGTATTACCAGAATATTTAAATCAAGACCTACCAGTGTTCATACAACGTAAGTCAAAGTTATATAACAAAATATGGAATAAAAAGCTGTATAATCTCTTTGTTCTTGTCTGTGACGATTTATTTTTTAAAAATCGAACACCACCTTTTTTGTAAGGAGAATTATCTGATAGTCTTACTGCAATATACCTCATTAATTACACTTCATTGCTATAAAATATTAATATTTGATATACGGTATAGTCTTCCAGGTATGAAGAAATATTGATAGCAGTCATATATGTGAGATGAATTTCGCCAATTACCAGTTAACATCAGCTTTTCTTGCAATTTCACAAAGATCCATCAGAGATAAATGAAAATTCCTATAATAAATAATTATGAAATGAGATCAATTAAATTAAACGTTAATCGTCATTGCATGCCTATTACTAGGCCAATTAAGAATGTCCAATGCAAACATTATCAATAATTTGTTTATTTTTTTAAACAATTTTTAATGTCACATTAAAAAAATTAAGAAAATTAAGCAAACTTCATTCTTAAGCAATAATATGAATACCTTTGACCGTCTAAGCCGTAACGGATTTAAGCTCAGTTGTCTCAGTTTGTCTTTTTAAGTCATTATCGATTTGTTATATAATTTTAAAATATTCACTCTTTTAGATGCTATAAAATTCCAATGTCTCTAAATTTCTTTCGACAAAATTTATATTACAATATTATTTTACAAAACTGTTTGTTTGTGATATTTTATTTCATTAATTGTCAGAAAATTTAAAATTGAGGACAGCGATAAATGGTTACTAGGACGTGTCGCTTTGTTGCAAGTAAATGAAAAAATGTCTTTAGTTGTAAATCATTTTCTCATTACGTGATTACCAAAAAACTACCAAAATACACGGAACCGTTCTTCATGGGAATCGCATATTTTAAAAATGCAGTTAAACAGAAATTTACTCTAATAGAGAAATTAGAGGACTGAATTTATGACAGGATTACTTTCAAATCGAGTCCTATAAAACAGTATTAGGTTGTTATTGACGTAAGGCTTTCATGTAACATAGGTTGTGCTTTTAAATATTTCGGCTGAGGTAAAAGCAAGTTTGTTATCGTTCTGGTTAAAATGGATTTTACAATACTAGGAGGGTAAAAAATTTCAGCATAAACTGAAATAGCAACTTTTTTAGCGCATACATTTGTGACTTACGTCTGCAAGCTTGCAATGTGTTTATAACAATGTAAGCAAAAAGGCAAGATATGTAAATTAATAAAGTAGGATGTTTAGCTTCATAAAGACTACAGAATTAATACTTCTGGAGAGGAAATTCGTAAATATTTATATAAGGTGTAGTCAGAATATATATATATATATATATATATATATATATATATATATATTGAGGCCCCTAACCTATTCGTGTCTGTAAACCCCATAGATGCCCGATCGCTGGAAGTCCTAAAATTCACAGTAGAGTCTGATAGGCTTATATTATTGCTTGCGTCACTTAAGTTCAAGTCCGCTATGTCCCACACTAACCTACTTGTGTCCTCAAATTTAATATCAGTATCCATGAATATATGAGATAATAATTAAATCGATACTTAAAGTTAGGCAATCGGAAAGTTAAAGCTGGAAACGGTTCCGCACAGTTATTAATCTAGAAAGATGTAAAACTTGAACCAAAGATACAATCAAATATACCTTTTCCTAGGCTCCTGATCCTTTCTGTTTTATATTAGAACAAAAAGGCAATTGATGGAGCAATATATTTGATAATGAAATGTTCGTTTAACCAAGAAAATGTGAAAATGCAGCAGACCAAAATTTACAATACCAGATACAAAGCGAGATATTCGAAAACTGAAAATAGCGCACAATTTTAAAATCAAGTATTTAAACAAAGAATGTTCTGGAAAATAAAAAGAAAAAATTCTTTTTAAATAAAGTTCGTTACAATCAGCTATGGTGGTTTAAATTTATCAGTCAATGTTATTTTACAAAAGGCGGAGGATTTAACATCCTCTACATACACCACCTTCTCAAAAAAAGGCGTCTAATAATATCGTAATCATAGTTCTTCGGCTGACGATGTACTCTTCCAGAACGAGTTGTGCATAATGGCGCCCTTGACGTCGTCATCTCGCCCGGTACAACATTAACTGGTTCTTCAAAATCATTTGGTATCGACAAATAGTTTTCATGCTGTGAATCAGTAGAATAAGATTTTGCTATGTTAGAAAACGCTTCTTCAGAGTTCTGCATTTCATTATGTGCCTGCAAGATGGGATTGCACACATCAGATTCGCTCATGGAACGGTCATTCAACACATCTGTTAATTCAGTTATACCGTCAATCCAGATAAACTGAGGAATACAGCGATCCAACGTAACACAATCCTCAATGCCATTTATTTCTATGATCTCATTCTTGTCAGTCATCCTCTTGACCTTGTATGGTCCTTTGTAAAATGGTGTTAGGCAGTTCTTCCTATTCTCATTAGTTATATATGCATGCAAAGCCGATCTTAAATCGGAGGACACATAGCATTTAGTTTTAGGTTTTCTAGTCTTGGTTGGGGCCAAACGACACATCTTGTCTCTAAGTGCTACTACAAACCAATCTACATAACTAGAAGCCCAATCAAGACTACTTGGAGTTTCTATTAGAAAATCTCCAGACAACCTTAATGGTTCTCCATAAACCAATTCTGCTATGGAAGCTCCTAATTGTGCCCTATATCGGTTGCGCATGGCGAGTAGTACTATAGGAAGATCGTGTATCCAGCTTGTTCCATTAATACACCTTAATGCAGCTTTCAGTTCACGATGTAGCCTTTCTATCATCCCATTCGCTCGTGGGTTATACGCGCTAGTATGTATTACAGTGGTTCCCATGATGTTGAGGGATCTTACGAAAAGCTCTGACATAAATTGACTACCGCGATCACTAGTGACCTTTTCCGGAACACCATAACGCGATATCCAATTACGTAAAAACGCGAACAAGACTTCTTGCGCTGTCATGTCTTTTAAAATCGCCACTTTAAATTGACGACTAAATCTATCTACCATTGTCAGCAAGTATTTGTTTCCATTTACTTCAGGCATCTCGACAATGTCTATGTGTACGTGTCTGAACCGTCCAATTGGTATTCCAATGTTCTTTATCTCGGTTCTGGTATGTTTCCACACCTTACACGTTTGACACTTGGCACAGACTCTTACCCATACCCGTATGTCTTTAGACATGTGCGGCCATACGTATCTGTCGTTGATTAAACGAATGGTGGCTTTAATGGATGGATGACCCATGTCATGTAACACTTGGATAATCTTGGCCCGTAACTCCAACGGCACATATGGTCGTGGATGACTTCTAGATGTTTCGCATAACAACCACTCGCCACTTATGAGCTTACGAACATATCCTGGTCTTTTGGACAATACTAATGTAAAGGGATCCGATCCTTGCGCTTCCTCGATTTGACTAACGAAATCATGCATTGAATCATCTAAACTTTTCAACGGATCTTGAAATATCAGCTCGATATCAGCTTCATTCGGTCGGCTAAGTGCATCTGCTACCACATTTTCTTTACCAGCAATATGAGACACAGTGAAATCGAACTCTGCTAACCGTGTTATTTGGGAATTTACTCTACGAGAGTAATTAAGCCTAGCTGTTTTACCAAGTATACTGATCAATGGTTTATGATCGGTCAATAACTTAAACTTATGTCCGTCTAGGTAATGCTCGAAGTGTAGCACTGCGGAATACACTGCTAGAAGCTCTTTACCAAACGTATCATAACGTTTTACTCGATCATCAAGCTTACGGCTATAAAACCCAATCGGTCTTACTACGTCCTGATCTCTTTGCTGTAGCACTGCCCCCAAATGCAACATCTGAGGCATCTGTGATTAGTTCGAAAGGTTTTTCCCAATCTACAGGTGCTAATGTGGTTACGTCACTTAAAATATCCTTGGCCTTTTGGAAATTTTCTCGGTCTTCTTGACTCAAGTTTATAGGCCAATACTTCTTGATCGTGCTCTTTTCACGAGTGAGATGGCTTGTTAACTATCCAATAATTCCGGCTAGACCTGGAATGAATCGACGATAATAGCTGATCATACCCAAGAACCTTCGCAACTGGCGTACGGTTCGGGGTTCCGTTACGTCCTTAATAGCTTGGACCTTATCTTCCAAAGGTTTAATTCCGTCTTTGGAAAGTATATGACCAAGGTATTTAACTGAAGAGCAACCAATATTACTCTTATTAGGTTTAACCACTAATCCATATTGTTCCAGCCTGGTCAAAACCGTTTCCAAATGCGTACGATGTTCGTCTCGTGAGCCACTAAAAATTATTAAGTCGTCTATATATACTCCCGCAAATGGACAATTCTGAAGGATTTCTTCAGCCAAACGCTGGAATGTCTGACTGGCATTTTTCAAGCCAAAAGGCATTCGAAGAAATTCATGCGATCCCCCTCCTGGAAATCTGACTGCGGTGAGTGGTATCGAACTTTCTTCCATTGGGACCTGATAGTACGCTTTCTGGAGATCTAACGTTGAATAAACCTCATATCCCATTATATCTCGGAGCAAAGTACTCTGGTTAGGGAGAGGATAAGAATCACCCTTCGTCACTGAGTTTAATAGACGATAATTCCCACAGACCCTCCATTGACCCGGTTCAGGTTTGAGAACTACCATTATTGGGGAAGCAAAATTGGAATTTGACCTTCTACAAATCCCCTCTTCGCGCAATTGGTGAAATTCTGACAAAGCAACTTGTTGCTTGTGTTGTGCCAATGGTTGAGCCTTTGGTGAACAAGGCAACGGAACCACCAATTCTATTTAGTGTTCTACTCCTGTCTTCAAACCTATCCTTTTGGCACTGAAGGGTTGAAACACTGCTAGGTGCTTCTCGATTATATCGGCAAAGTCATGTGCGACTGATGGACGAGGCAAGAGGACTGTTCTAACTGCCGACGTGTTAGAATCAGTAGGTGTTGCTATCCCTACGCCTTCTGCGATAGTCCTAACCTTGGGGTCTAATGTCAGCTTGAAATGTGTCAAGAAATCCATGCCAATGATATGGTCCTTGACATCGGCTACTAGAAAATTCCATCGGAAGGAAGATTTCTGGCCTAATGTTACCGACGTTTCTTTCATCCCTTTTACTCCAATCGGACTACCGTTAGCGGCCCATAGTTGATAATCAAATGTGGGGCAATCTGCTTCCATCACGTCTGATCTAACTATGCTTACCTCAGCACCCGTATCAATGAGAAATTCTAATCCAGATAATTCATCCTTAATAATGAACTTGTTGCTGGACAATCTGGCAATGTTTTCCAGATCTCCGCTTAGTGAGAATCGGACTCTCTTGCCTTCTATCTCGGTGCTATTAGCTTTAGTCGCATCTTTAGCCTTGAGTATGCCTTTTAAAGGCATATCTGGGAGCCTTTGCAATGGAACCCCCCCTACGGCTCCTACTAGCGGGAGTTTTGTCCTTTTTCCGGTGATAGATTTCTCTCAACCGGTTTTGTGCTTCCTTTCCATCTGGGTCCACCTAATCGCGGGTAAATACAATTCTCACCTTGGCACTTCGCACTGCGTCCGTATTCGCATTGTGCCTTACACCATCCGCGTAGCCCTTCGAAGCGTTGACGCGAGTGACTCTCTCGACGTCTATTATACTTATCCTGACTCTGAAGTTGTGCAATATCACTACGCAAGCTAGCAACTTCTCTACATAAGAAACGCAAAGTTTCTTGTATAGTCAGGTGGTTTTCAGTATCTGCCCTGACTGGCTGCATCGTTACAGAATCTGCTATTACAGCATGTACTTGTGGTTCTTGCTGTATATACACGCCGTCTAACCCTCTGAGTTTTGTTGGCCAATCTATTTTCATTGTGTCAAATACTTTCAATGTTGTTCTGAGCCTAATTGCTAGCTCAGCAGTAAAAATAGAGTTGACTACATCTCTAGATATATTCAACCTGGAAGCTTTTGTGCAAAGGCAGTAGTTGACGCCCCATTTTTTCTAAGCGTAATAGTTCGCACATTTGCGCTGATCTTCCAGGCTGATATCTCTGTTGAATTTCAGCCATTGTACGGCTTTTCTTCTACAGTTCTGTCTCTGAAATTTTCCAAGGCATTTCGGAAATTTTCAGGCAATGCCATCCATGCTGCAACAAATTTCTCCATAGGGTTCACGATATTATAAGCACTAAATATCATTTGGGGATCTCCTACCCAAATTGAAAGTTTTTCTGATTTATACTGTGGTAGACTTAATATTCTTGGACTGGCGCAGTCGCCAAATTTTGTTGAGGCCCCTAACCTATTCGTGTCTGTAAGCCCCATAGATGCCAGATCGCTGGAAGTCCTAAAATTCACAGTAGAGTCTGATAGGCTTATATGATTGCTTGCGTCACTTAAGTTTAAGTCCGCTATGTCCTGCACTAACCTACTTGTGTCCTCAAATTTAATATCGGTATCCATGAATATATGAGATAACAATTAAATCGATACTTACAGTTAGGCAATCGGAAAGTGAAAGCTGGAAACGGTTCCGCACAGTTATTAATCTAGAAAGATATAAAACTTGAACCAAAGATACAATCAAATATACCTGTTCCTAGGCTCCTGTTCCTTTCTGTTTTATATTAGAACAAAAAGGCAATTGATGGAGCAATATATTTGTAAATTAAATAATCGTTCAATATGGAAAAATGTTAAAATGCAGCAGACCAAAATTACAATACCAGTCAAGGAGCGAGATACTCAAAAACTGAAAATAGCGCACAATTTAAAATCAAGTCTTTAAACGAAGAATGTTCTGGAAAATAAAAAGAAAAAATTCTTTTTAAATAAATTTCGTTACAATCAGTTATGGTGGTTTAAATTTATCAGTCAATGTTATTTTACATAAGGCGGAGGATTTAGCATCCTCTACTTATATATAATTCAAATTAGGAAGAAACAACACTAACAAAAAAATGGATAAAGGTCTTTTATTTTGAGATTACTAATCATCGCTCTACAATCATTCATTTATATACATTCCGAGTTTTCAATTGATTATGCTGGTGTCATCAAATCTGACTCGCTTTGAATTCTATTTCTTGTTTTGACTGATTGGTAAGTGTGTATGCGTTTGTGTTTTTGTGTGTGCCTGTTTGCATGAAAAGGTCCTTCTCGCTGTGTTACAAAGTGATGTCTGAGATTTGGTCATTATTGTATTGATGGCTTGAGAATTAACCATCTGTTGGAATCGTTCGCTGTTACGTTTACGAGTGGTATTCTTCCGTGTGTAGTCTCTCATTTCACCTTCTTGCGCAAATTTGTGTTCTTCTTCACTTGGTAATAGGGCAAGTGTGGATTGCAGTGTTGAACGCTCATATTGTATCGAAATTTCTTTCACCGTATGTGCATCTGTTTTTTCCTCTTCAGTTTGTTTCCAATCCGATTGAATGTTTGTTGATTCTAGTCGAGGGCCTGTTCGGTCTTGCCTGGATACTAGTATTTTTTTGAATTTTGTTATTCGAGGCCAGTCGATAAAAATATCTTGTTTATGAAACTTTTCAATATTTAGGCCGGGTGTTTGTTGTTTTATATAAAGGGCTTCGTAAATAAATAATAATTTTTCTGATTTTGGTTTATGTACAAATGAGATATTGGTCGAATTGACTGGGTGCCCCTTTTCCAATATATAATCGGAAATAGCTGATTTTCCTGACGCTGCCAAGCCTTTTTAAATCAATTTCTGTGGTAAATGTTTTTGGATTCTGATTGATCAATTGCTTCTTCGTACGTCCGATATATGTGCTACCGCACATACATGAGTATATTTAGAGAGAATTGGCAATTGATCTTTGGCGTCCGACCTTATGATTCTCCGTGTACTAAATGTGATATTAACATTAGAACTGGGAAAATTCTCTTCAATTATTCTATTCAGCCGCCGTGCAATTATTGTGGTTGGTACGTCGCCTCTAAATGGTAAGTTTAGGAAAACCTGCTTGATTGGATCATCTCTATTGCGAATCTGTTGTGGTATGATGTTGACATCAATAAATCGCTCTGGGTAGTTGTTCATTGGCAAAATTTTCCTCAGGTAGCCCTGTTCTTCCTCGATCTTGTGTTTAGAGCAGATCTTCCTGATTCTGTTTGCTTGGTTGTTGACTAAGTTTCTTTTGTGCGATTTTGGCACACTGCTGTTGTAGTGAATTTATTATCCGGTGAAAGTGGATTTTCTATATATGGCCAGTGTCAAATCCCCAATTTCTCCTCGAGTGATTTTGATGCCAAGGAAGGGAAAAATATTGTCTTTTTCTACCTCGAGAGTAAATTTGATGTCTGGATCGTTTCCATTTGCTTGTTTGAGGATTTCGGAAGGGTCTGCTGCTTCTGAGGTGAACAACAATATATCATCGACATACCTTTTGTAGAGTGCGCACTGGTCAATTATATATTTTAGGCTCGTTTTTTCAAGATAATAAACGTATACATCTTCCAGGACGGGTGTAATGCAGCTTCCCACAGCTACACCATTGATCAGGCGTTAGTATAACCCTTCAAATGTAAAATGTATGTTTTTTGTACATGCTAATATGACGTCTTTGATGTCATTGATGTCTATAGGGAAATCGAAAAACTCATTTTTACTATTGTCACACAAGATCTCCGTTGTCTTATTCACGGGTATGTTCGTAATTATGAATGAGACGTCAAGCGAGACCATTTTATTCTGTAGAATGTTCTTTCCCTTCAGTTCATTTGCTAGATCGAAGGAGTCCTTGATAGTGTTTGCGTTTATGATGATTCGTATAGGTTAAAGTAATTTGCAGAGAAACTTGGCTGGTTTATGTTGTGGAGCGTTCATCATTGACATAGCACATATAGCGGACGTACGAAGAAGCAATTAATAAACAGAATCCAGCAACATTTACCACAGAAATTGATTAACAAAGGCTTGGCAGCATCAGGAACATCAGCGATTTCCGATTATATATTGGAAACGGGGCACCCAGTCAATTCTACCAATATCTCATTTATACATAAACCAATATCAGAAAAATTTTTATATATTTATTAAGCCATTTATATAAAACAAGAAACACCTGGCCTAAATATTGAAAAGTTTCATCAACATGATGTTCTAATCGACTGGCCACGAATAACAAAATTCAAAAAAAGTTTACTAGTATCCAGGCAAGACCGAACAGGCCCTCGACTAGAATCAACAAACATTCAATCGGATTGGCAACATACTGAAGAGGAAAAAACAGATGCACATACGGTGAAAGAAATTTCCAAACAATATGAGCGTTCAACACTGCAATCCACACTTGCCCTGTTACCAAGTGAAGAAGAACACAAATTTGCGCAAGAAGGTGAAACGAAAGACTACACACGGAAAAATACCACTCATACAAATAACAGCGAACAATTCGAACAGATAGTTAATTCTCAAGCCATCAATACAATAATAACCAAATCTCAGACATCACTTTGCAACACAGCGAGAATGACCTTTACATGCAAATCGGCACACACACAAGCACAAACGCATACACATTTACAAATCAGTCAAAACAAGAAGTATGAGTAAAAGCGAGTCCGATTTGTTGACACCAGCATAATCAATTGAAAACCCGGAATGTATATAAATGCATGATTGTAGAGCGATGATTAGTAATCTCAAAATAAATGGCCTTTATCACTTTGTTATTAATGTGTTTTTTCTTCCTAATTTGAAATATACTGTGTAATATTTGAAGGTTATGGACATTATATATATATATATATATATATATATATATGTATATATATATATATATATATTTACACTAAGTTGCTTACATTTATTTCATAAGCAGATGCATTAACTGTATGATGGGCTATTCATGCTATATATATATATATATATATATATATATGCAATGTATAACTTATATAAGCTGTACAAAGATATATATATATACATATATATATATATATATATATATACATTAATGATTTATTTGATATATGGACACATATTTATATACAATTATTTATGCATGCATATTTTTAGTTATTGCCGACCTAGAGGTTGTCTCGTACTTATCTTTTCTTCTTTTATTTATTCGTATTCTAAGCTTAGGTCTGACCTTCACTCTCTTTCTATCGAGGAAACTTGCTGTCTTTCGTATTATGTTTGAGCTAATAGATTCTACGTACGCAATACGTAATGCACATTTGCATATATATTAGTTATTTGACGCAAAAAATATCTGGCATTCAAGTTTGTTTTTTTCAGTTTTGAATTTCAACTTTAATTACCACGATATTAGAATAGTAAAATTATACCACACATGTTGGATACTTTCTGTTACTAGATGAAATTATGTATACCCGGGAATCTGAGATAGCTGTAAACTAATTGAGGTAAGGATCGTCCAGTTTATTTGTTATATATATATATATATATATATATATATATATATATATATATATATATATATATATATATATATATATATATATATAGCCGAGAGAGTTTCTATGTGCCCATACATAGTCATATATAGAACTTCTACGTACCGAGCATCGAAAGATTTGTTTAAGACCATGGGAATCAATATAATTTTTTGTAAATATATAACTAGAACCGTTTCGAAATGATGATTCCGAAGAATCGAAATGACGCCCGGCAACGAAGATTAGATTGTACCTCATTTCCAGTGGTTAGTATGGAAATTGTTGAAGCCTTCGGGAGAAAGGGACGAATCCGCATCCAGCCAAAGAAAAGACAAAATCAGTGCTTACTTGTAAATATGTTTCAATCGGTTCTTTGCGAACCTGATAATGCAAAGCAACAACCCGCGAAAGCAAATCGCGGAGAGTCAACAGTACATAAATTTGTCAGTATAAACTAAGAATTTTATAGTGAAGAAAAAAGGCAAATCATGCAGCATACCGGTATCGTCCTTATTGTGATTTTATCAAGTACTGACAGAACCGGAATATTGTAATATTTGGAGGAGTTAAGAGAATGCCAATAATTATGAACTCCCAGAAATATATATATATATAAATTTTAAAATTATTGCTAAAATATAAGTTGTAAATATACTGCCAATAAAAGAGACACTGCTTAAGATAGCAAAGAATATTCACTAATTAGACCAGTTACGTCGTTATTGATATCTCGTCAAGTACTTGCCAGAATTTGTTAAAACCGAAGCTGAGACCTAGGACGGAACAATGGCTTCCTTTCTTCAGAGCCTAGCAGACATTTTTAAGGATAAAACAAATTTACCTCATGAATTACCTTTACTACCTTGTGCAATGTTTGGGTGTGCTCGTGCAGTAATGAATACTAGTCATGTGATTTCCATATATGCTGAATATTTCTTCTTGGTGTTATGTACAATGTTTTGTATTTTGAGGTTTTGAGAAATCATCTGCCGATGATTCTGCCAAATCATTTCAAAAGTATCTGGGACAAATTTGCCAAGTTAGTATATATATATATATATATATATATATATTTAAGAGATATGATGGTATATATGTATATATATCGATCCATTTACATTTTTTCTGCATTTCTTATTAATTTTTTTTTATTTTTAGACATAGTCCATGTATAGTCTTCATTTAAAGTATAAATAATTATAACTTATAAGAAAAAAAGTTAGCCTCTTCGAATATTATCATAATACTCGATAGTATAGGAGTTTGCAACTTATTTAAATCAAGAATGTAAGCTCCGAGATAAACCCCAATCCATATATATATATATATATATATATATTAATGTGTGTGTGTGTTTTAGTGTAAACTGAGTATTTTTGCAAACTAGCAAGTACAATTCATTCATTAAGCTGGTTTCCTCCTCAGTTGAATCACATCAAGTACTTTTCAGAATTTTCCGCTAACGTGGTCCTAAACGGGGCGCGTTAGCTTCAGAATCCATGGCCTTATGCACTTCGCCACCCTGCCACACACTGCAAAACATGTTCAGTTATGTATTAACTTATGTATTTTATTATCCTTTCATTCAGGTGGAGCCTATTTGGCATCCTTTTTTATCTAAATTTCCCGCTATCCATCCCTAGTCTACCATTATATTACAGACAATACACCACCCGTAGAAGAGTTAATGAAATTGCCAGTTTTACCATTTAACAATCACTCATTACGCTTGTGGTGATAATAGTTATTTTAATCCCCTTTCTGAGTTTGATATAAACACAAATGTATACCGAAGCAAAGGGAATTCATCCAGCAGATCGTTCTTGCCCTCATTGGGATCTCCTCAAGTACTGTTTAGAATTTTGCCGCGAAAAGAGCCCAAATCTTGACACAATCAGTGATTGTTTGATTTTTAAAATCTCTATTGAAATACCAGTTGTCTAGGTGGCCTATTGTTGGTTCTGTAATGCCATATTTGATGTGGCTATTTGGAATTTTTGATCCAAAGAAATGTAACAAAGGCTCCACTTGAACAAAAGGCCAATAAAAACATAAACCAGTGTATAACTATAATTTTTGTTGTGGGTCAGGGCAACGGAATAGAAATAGTTGCAGACTCCAAAGCAAATATACAGCGGTTCGCGCCTCGTCCGAGGCAAAATTCTGGACAGTATTTGATGAGTTCAAAATAACGACAGAGACCGGTCTACTAAAAGAATTGCCTTCGCTAACTTATGCAAAGGCTAGTTTTATACTGAGAAGAGGAGATAGATAGAGAGAGAGAGAGGTATATATATATATATATATGTATATATATATATATATATATATATATATTATATATATTTTTATATATATATTATATTTATATTTATATATATTTAATTTAATGCAGCCAAACTACGAGTGTTATTTAGGATAACACACTTGCCTTTACCAGCAATCAAACAGAAATAGCCGTTAATGTCGATATCAAATATTATTTACCAATATACATGCGCAAGTTGTCGATCAACTTACGTAGGCCGGATCGACCAGACGGTTAATTACTCGAATGAGAGAACATTGCAACTTGAACGCCTGTTTTAAATCAAATGGTAAATACACGTCTGCTATTGCGCAACACATCATCGAAACATCGCACGTATGTTCTCCAGATGTAGCATTCAAAGTAATTACTAAATGCAAAAACAAAAGGGAGCTAGCCACATACGAAGCCTTATGGATAAACAAATTGCAGCCGGATTTATGTAAGCAGAAGAAGCACGTAAAAGCATTGAGCTTGAACTGGATGTGACGCACGCAATTTGATTGGTTTCTATTTTTCACACTCTCTCTATGTTCACATATTTCTATCTTGTTTTGCTTTCCAATTTATATATAAAGATATGTTCATTAGTAGATATTTGAATGAGAAAATTTTATATCTGATAAATTTCTTTTGTTTTTGCACAAAAAGGGGTAAGAATTGAATTTATTCTAAGTTTCGATTAAGATGAGAGAGAGAGGTACATATATATATATATATATATATATATATATATATATATATATTAATGCAACACATGGATTTAGATAATCGATATCACACATACGCGATCAAAGACTATTTAATTAGTTTGATCCGCTTTGCGTGAGATTGTTTAAAGTACATTTTTTGGGTATTTTTAACTCCTACGGACGTGTAGCCACCAAGAAGATGCTTGTTTCCGTAGTGAAGTACAGACTGATCGTAAGAAAATCGTTTTAACTTCACACTGCAAGAAGTTCTAATTTTTAATGCGTGCATTGTGATGTGAATATATTTACGCAATTCTTTTGTTTTTCGAAATCATGATAAAAAATATTTTCAGATTAGTTTGTATTTCACTATTTGCTGCATAAACTGAAAATTTTATTAATGAAAACTACTGTTCACATTAATTTACCTTTTTTGTGGTAAGAATAAAAACATTAAAAATTGGTTATTTACTTATTCTTATATTTTTTCAACTTAGAGTGTGATTAAAACAAAACTGGTGCTTTGGCACCATACACAAGAGATTCTGATCAGCTAATAACTCATCATACCAACCAATTAGATGTTAATATAGAAAGGTTAAATTCCCGTTTTCTTTCTCGTTTTTTCCTTGCCATGCGCAAAATTGCATCGTCAATTTTAGAATTGCAGTATCCGGATATTTCAACTTCGTTTGATGCTGCTCAATCTCCTCAATTTGTTGAGCGCTGTAATTTTGAAAGTCATGCTCATGTGCAAGAACAACACAATGGAAATCATAGCGCTGTTTCGCATCCCTGTCGTCAACATTGCCAGCTACATCACTACTACAATCAAACGTCGTTCAGAAACCCCGGTCAAATTGGTTATTTTGCTCATATTTGCGATAACTACACTGTTGAGCACGAACGTATTGCCTGCCCGAGTCTGCCCAAATTCATACAACCAATTTGTGCTCTATCAAAACGTTGTAAACAAAGCAATAATGTGCTTCAATTAGGCAATGAAATTGGTGGGTCGAATCATGCCCATCCAGATCACTTAGAGCATAACAAGGTATACTGGAATATTGAAAACCCTCAGTCGTCCAGTTCTACTATGGTGAAATCTAATGGAACATGCCATGAAAACTCGTATAATCGACAACATGACCAACAAAGGTTAGACAAAACCGACATTCGAACTTTGGATCGTTTCATGAGGGACAATAACTCCTTTCAACAGCGAAAAAAAATTAATAATCAAGCTGCCGCCAGCATAGAAGCCAAGGATATTGCAGTGCTAGAAGACTGCATTCAACCTGTTATATTATCGGTTGACATGCAAACACCACCTACAACAAAGCCGTATGTGGCTCAAGTATGCCGACATAATGAATCATCTGAGGCTGAAAATCGTACCGAGTTTCGTTATGATGTTAATCAAAATAATAGTAAAAATTTGTGTGAGTTTTCAGTGCCGGCAAACAAAGCCAGTTTAGCCGTCAGTTGTCGATGTAATTGTGCTCAGCACTCTCAGCAAACGTCTCGAAATAATTGCTCGACAAATTTTCTATCAACCAATACAAGCGAAGCAAGCAATGGTGAGAAGGTTACGAAAAAAGACAACTTCGCATCGCTCTCTACACTGGCAGAGTCCAACGAAGAACAAACATTGGTTTGCATGCGTAAACAACAATTGCCTTCACTGCCGAGAATGGAGAAGCCGAGCGAATTAGGTCAACCTGAAGCGACTCGAGGAAGCTCTTCCGCAACAACGAATTCGTGGGCAAGCAGTTGTCACCCACTTCTACAGACGACTAGTTCCAGTCCGTCAACAACAAGAACAACAACAACAACTCCAAACGAGGAGCCAAACATTAATTGCTCGAGTACAACAAAAAAGTTTCAGAAATTCTGTAAGTACAGGCATAGTATTGGCCCAGGCCTAGGTTGTCAACTGAAAGCTGGAAATAAGGACAACGTTTGCGTTGATATAGGTGGTGTTAGTGATAGTCGTCGTTTACTTGTTAATTCTTTGCTCTCTGAAACCAGTGGTCATTTGCACAATAGCGCAACTAGCCGCCTAAGTAAGGGTATAAGCGGTATGGTGTGCGGAAGTGGCAGCGGAATTAAACGAAGTAGCAGTAGCAGTGTGAGCAGTAGCGGTTGCGGAGGATTGGATGTTGCTCGTTCTGCAGCAAGAGGTTGCGGTGGAATAATTCGTATAAACATTGGACAGAACATTAACGGAGGAGGTGGAGAAACTTTGAAAGAGAACCCACCTGAAGGGGTAGTCATGTGTGCAAATAAAAATTACCAAATAAAAACCATGACAAATCTGGGTTACGCGAAGAATAATGACCAAAGTGAAGAAAATCTTATAACAGTCATCGATAGAGAACAAGTATCCAAGGGAAAAGAGTGTCCTAAATGTAATAGCAAAGATGCAGAAAACGTAGTATTTAATCAAAATTGTAATCCCTGTTGTAAAGCTAATAGTGAAACCAACAGAATACTGTCAATGATGCCTGCCGTAGCCTCATTAGAGCATAATCCTCATCAAAAATATAAATCTATTGAACATTTGCCAGAACATATTTCGACAGGTGAGTCATTACGCCAAGATTGTTACTCAAATGAAAGGCAACCCGCCAATATTTTGAAACTGCAGGACAATGTGCAATTGCAGAGGAAAAATTCAATTATTTCGCAAAGCTGTTATAATTTAACGGAAACCTGCGAAACTAGTCACGTTAATTTCCAGGTAATAAAAGCAAATAATGCTAATAAAACTAATCAGCATATTTTAGTTGGTTATCCAGAATTAATACGAAATCCTGGGCCAGATTTAATGTTTTTAGCCTCGCAAATGTCTGCCTCCGAGCATAATGAAAATAAAAATCCTTACATAGTTAGAAGTACTTCACTAAAGAACGAAAATGGTGCATCTTGTGACATTGAAAACAAACGTAAACTGCGCGAATATGATGAAAAAACTAAAGAAATAACAGAAAATGTAACTAGGTTCGATTCGTTCCAACGACGGCTTTCATTCGATTCCTCCTGTTGCCGCGTGTCAAATTTAATCGAAACTCCAACCAAACATTGCAGCCTTTTTTTGTCAGATATCAATAATAATAATTCTGGGCTAGAATCTGTTTTGTTTTCATGTCCTAGTAAATCGCAAACAGAGTCGAAAGTAGATTTTCATACTATCCGTTATGTAACGCCGCACTGGCCCATTGATTATAATCCTTACATGTGTGAAGCTGCTAGCCACCATTCTGGAAATGAAGATACTCGAAACGTTTTTGGCTGTAGTAATAATCAGCATCACCAGCAGGTAATCTCAAGTACAACTCCCCTACATAGTGTATACAGACCTTCGAATGCCGCAAACATGGACGAAAATTTGATTGAACAGTCAATTTTTAATACTGCTAGTTCTTGCTTATCGAAAAAGTCTGCAATAAATGTGGATCAAATGCACTTGCATAATGATATTCTCGATTCTTGTGATGAGAATTACGTTCAAGAGTGGACCAACATCCAATTAAAGGATTGTCCAAAAGATTCCGTAGAAGCATTCTTATTGAAAAGGGAAGGAAAGCAACCACAGCAAAACAATTTTGATAAGCAAAAGGCTTTTATAATAAATGAAACGTGTGCCGGTGTAGAAGCTCATGCGATTGAGGATCATTTGGATACTATTTGTCATGATGAATACCCGATAAATAAAAATAATGCACCTGCCAATTCACCCATTGCTAGTTCTCAGTTTGCAGCTGTATGCCCGGGGAATGAAAAGTCTCTGGGTTTTCAAAACGTCTGCGTTTGTTCTCCGAATAAAGTTCTACAAAATTATATTAATGATAAAGATGAGAGCTGTCTTACAAATCGTGTGTGCAGTCCTGATTGTACCAGTACTCACTTTAACCATTCTTTACGGACAAGTAAAGCTGACAATGGTCAATCAGAAAAATATGACAAAAGAAATAGGCTTCTATCTGTTAATAAATGGCTAGCAAGTGGAAATTGTTTACAGAAAAATCAGATGTTTTGGCGAAATAGCAGAGGGGAAATTTTTCAACATGTGCCAATAACACATACAGATTTAAATGATTGTAATGGCAGAATATATTTGCAGTCAACGAATAAATTGCCAAAAGAGCTGTTTTTTAACAGCCAGATAGCAGGAGCACGAGGGCAAATCGATTTTAACATAGTCGAGTCTATGGAAAATCCGACACAGCCGGGTGCAATAGGCAACACTGGTTTAGATCAGATAGATGCTAGATTAATAACATGCCATGCCGATGATCAGTGTGCTTTACATGCAAAGCCGTTTGCGTCTGATCTATTCTTGTCTGCTGGGTCTCAAAATCTACGCTCAGCTTACCCTTTCATTGGTAGTGAAGAAACAGAACAACCTCACCTTCCGGCAATAGCCCGTCGGCCACATAAATTGCACCGGGCAAGCTCAATTGACAAACAACGTGTTGTCGAACGTTGTATGTTGCCAAAATCATCAATTCCGTGCAAGCACAAAGAGATTGAGGATGATGATGATCATGGTAGTGTCGAATGCCGAAGCGAAAATTGTGACGAAGATGGAAGCTATTACAATATTCATCATTTTGGCTCGATGCAACTGCATGGCAGATCAGAAATCCCTGGCAATAGTTCAACCGGTCGAACTGATTCTAGTTCACCGCCAGTTGACAAAAAACAGCACGAGTTAGCGACACGTCTGCTGTTTGAAAGAGCACAGAACAGACATAGGCAAGAAGAGGACATTGCCGATGACAGATACTGGCCCGACCCAACGATAATGTAGTTGTTAGTATTAAAAAAAATTAATCTGTTACTTCCTGATTACGATTTCGTTCTGTAGCTTATGATTTTTCTGTCAATAAATGACGACACAAAAATTATTTATACACCTATATTTACAGTGACACAGATTGCGTACTGACTTAAACCCCATTTTTAATCCATTTTACAATATCTCCTTTCATTTTTCTATTATATTGATAGACCAATTATACAGCGTATTAAATAAAACATCGTTTTCCACAGATCACTCTGTGTTATAGTTTTTCAGGAATTAAATCCGGACTCTAATATACTTTCATTGCAATTATACATTAATACAAAACAAAATTTTTTTGTGGCTTTCACATATATAAAGGCTGCAAAATAACTTCATAGCTGCAACGGATGCCGATAATTTCTATTATTAGTCATTTAAATTTGCAAAATTAATGTTATATACTACAAATCATAGATGCCTAAATAATATAAACCTGAAGCAAAATGCCAAGCTCTTCTATGGTAGGTTGGTGTACAATCCTAAACGATGCTTAAAATAACAGGTACAATATATATATATAAAGCAGACTAGTTTTGTCTTTAGATATTACCCATCAAAAATTTTTACATTTTCCTCTGCAGGAATTTAAAACTGGAATGACATTGTTCTGAACCAAATGTTACGGAGATTTTTGAATGCACAAAAATGGTGTAGCCGCTGTTACAGATGAACTCCATTCACTTTTACATTCATTGTCTGGTTATTTATTGACGAATATATATATATATATATATATATATATATATATATATATATATATATATATATATGTATATATAAGTAGGCATAGACGTTCTATTCTGGTATGGAAAAGCACTTCCAATTGGTCAACACATTCTCTGCTTGTTTTCAATGCCAGTAATCTCCATTCGTTTACTTTTTCTACGTTGACTGGAGTGATTACTGCTCTTACATATAGTATTGCATGATAGAGAGAAAGAGAGGAAGAAGTCAAGGAATCCAAATTATTTCTTTTAATTCATCTTCTTTTCGGTGCCTATGTGTCTGATTGTTTTATGCTCTACTTCTGCTTTTATCCGTTAAAGCATTGATTCTGCTAGAAATCTTTTCGCTTTTAAATAATTGGATCAACTTTCTGACAAATCGGTCTCATTTTGCACAAGCTTATTAGTTTTGATATTAAAATCAAGCCTGGCTTCTTTTTCTACTATTTTCGTAACATTCAGTTGTCAATGATGATTCCATAAACGTAGAGAAATGTAGAAATTTTTCAAGAAAACACAACTTTTAGACAAACAAAATTAAATTTGATGCTTTGTTTTAGTATTTATTATCAAAATTTCGCTCTAGTTAAATTTTTTTTAATAAAAAGTATCACCTTGTCATCAAAAAGTCACTTTCTCCGAATTAATGGATACTCTTTAGGCGGCAGTTGATGTGGTTTAATGTGAAATTTTACGTCATAACAAAAAATTAATTAAAATAACCCCATGGAATCAGGTTGGAAAACAATGTTGGCAATACTCGGTCGTTTTTGGTGAATACGAATAGGAGGTTAACTTTTATCATTATCAATTATGCAGCAGGAATAAAATCATGTGAACAAACTATTTATTTTATACGCGTGCTTTAAATTACGTATGATTCGAATATTGCTGACATTGGAGAATCTTAAAGAACAAAAACCATACAATAAGGGCAATGCTGTGTAAAGGGATATTTGTGCTCCAATTCAGTACGAATGTAACTGTTTGATTTGAGATATTTTCATGGCGAAAAATGACCACAATGTACACGGAAAATCCTAACCGAATTCAGATCCCTACAACGTCCATAAAACATTATTATTTTATTATTTATGAATTAGGTAAATTTTCATTTTATTGAGCATCGCTCATTTCTATAAGATAACAAATATTATTGGATTCGAATTATGATGAAATCGGTCTTTGATGTCGACCTAGTTCATTTTTGCTAGTAGTCACTCACTTTTCGTTAAGTTGTATTCAATCCAGAATATTCGGATTATAAAGAGTTTCAATTTAATATACAACTTAGCGTATTCGTGAAGTTTTGGTATTTTATGGTGAAACTCCTCTCAAAATGTTTGTCAAAAAGTAAAATATGGTTTATACTTCCAAATGATTTCTTTCGTGGTTTTTTTAAACTTTTCTCATAAGAAAATTATTCCAAACTGCCTTCTTTCTTATAAATTATTTAAAACTCATTTTTTACCTTGCATAGCAAAATGACATTTCATTATATGCTTTAAACCCTGGATTTTTTTCTCTCATAACTTTAACCAATGTGTTTGCCTGTAAAACAACGCGCCACATGCGTTGTCTACATCGCAAAACCTTACCGAAATTAGTTAGATTACTCAAATTTAAATTCTGATATCGTTATGCCTATGGACAGATTTATAAGCAAATTTATAGCTGATTATACCATTTATCCACCAATTGGGTAACCAATAAATTATATCGAGAAATTATTTCGTGACCGTGGCAAATATTCTAAAGCTAAGCTAAATTTGTGTCATATGATTTTGAATCTTTGGGCACATTAGTTAATATCAATCATGCATAATTTAATGTTTTCAATCCACTTC